>PISX010010436.1:0-31690 GCA_004024625.1 Mellivora capensis | reverse complement strand
CGCTTCAAAATCTGACACTTGAGCTGCTTGCGTGGGCTTGCCGAGTGTCGGGAGCGGAGGTGCTCCGTCGTCTGTGGCTTTGACGGGGTGTCCCGTCCGTCTTGGTGCCGCAGCACCGACAGGCGGCCTCTCCTCATGGGGACGTGGGGAGCTCGAAGCCACCTGTCTTCTTGCAGGGTTCAGCCAGCTCTCCGCAGACACGTGTCCTGCTAGGTGCTTCATGTGACATCGGAGGTCATCCGTTCCGCTTAAGCTCGACTGTTTCAAGGTGGTCATGAGCTGAAGCTTGGGGGGCAGGTGTCCAAGTAGAGTGGCGGCTGTGTTGGCTGAAGGTCGCTAGGACTCTGGACAGGGTGCCCTGCACCCGCCTCGCCTCGGTCTCCCTCGCTGGAGATGAGCACCCGGGCCATGCGCCGGCCTCACCTGGGGTGGCAGCCCCTGGAAGGACCGGCAGTGGATCTGCGGGAGGTGGGCGGGGTGGGGGGAGCTCTCCTTGCTCCTGCTCTGAGCAGGCACAATAATGGGCGTCACCAAGGCCCCTTCCTTGGGAGGAGCGGGGTCCACAGTCCAGTTCTCTGGGCTAGAGGAGCCTTGAGCCGTGGGCAGGACCCAGGAAGGGTTCGGTTCACGTGGGCCCTGCAGCTCCGCCCAGAGACAGCCCGGCGCGGCTGCGTCGGAGCCGGGCGTGGGGCGGCAGGGAATGGGCGCCGCTTGCTACTTTACGGGAAACTGACCATGTGAAACTGGCAGAAAGTTTGTCGTCTGCTCTTAAGAACTGTGACAAAGGTCTAGAAACATTTCTGCTGCCTTTTTAAAGACATTTCACACCTGCTTCCTGGGTGCAGAATACACACCAGGTGACCCCAATACTTGTGTTTTATTTGCCAAGCGATTCACCAGAAGCATTTCGTGAACTCAGCAAATGCGTTTTTGATGTATTTCGTGTTTAGAAGAAAACGTATCTGCTGTGGAGACCAAGTTCGGGGAGTCCTGCGGTTTGCAGGTTTTGTTCTGGGGCTCGCCCCTGCTGACTTTCCGCGGCGGAGGCTGAGGCAGGAGGCGGACCGTCCGGGCACACAGTGGGTGCTCCAGCTGGCTGAGCCTCGTCCTGTGGGTGCAGCCAGGGGCACGTGGCCCCTGTGGTAGGGGACATTGTGCTGGGCCTCCTGCAGGTGCAGAGCAGGTGGGGGACCCCGGACGCAGTCCCTGCCCTTGGTGCCACAACAGAGGGTCTGAGCCCTGGGCCCCTGCACTTCCCCCACTTCCTGTTCCTCCTCCTCCAGGCTGCCCCTCAGGCGCTCTCCGACATCACAGCGCTGGTGACAAAGGCCCCGACCAGGCGGCATTCTGGCTCTTTGGCTGTTCAGTGCTCGTTTTATGCTCAATCCTCAAGTCGTGCTTTCGAGGGCATTTGTGTTCAGGGAGACGATCATCCTCCTGCCCCAAACTGTGAGGCATTGGCCTTGGGGTGGCATGTTTGATTCTAGAAGGTTCTGCAGACTCCACTGGTGCCTGTGTTCATGGTTGTGGGATCTGTTGAGAGTAACTCGGCTTTTGTCTGCTGTTCTGGTGTCCGGTTTCCTTGTGCAGAGACGGGCGTCCCCTCCGGCCTCGGTTCCTGTCCTAAGCCTCTGCCTTCACACGGCTGTCGCAACGTCACGTTTTTTCCGTTATGATTCCCGACAGCGGTCGAGGGCCGTTCTGCCGGGAAACCACATTTTCCAGGAGAAACTTCGTCTGCTGGTTTGGTGGGACTGCAGAGGGAAGGAAACACCTCACGTCCCGAGTCGTCTGCGGTGACCCCGAGGTTCGGGACCATTCCTTGTGGGGCCATTTATCTCAGAGCTTTGCGAGATGGAAAGAACCTGATTTCCATCATTCTTCGTCCTTTTCCAACATTGATCGTCATACACGGCGCGGAAGAACGTTGCTCTCAAAACCCAAACCGAGTGCCCTTGGGTGGTTCGAGCCTCGGCTCTGAGCCCGGAGTCATGAAGCCGCATGACGCCATCGTGAGATGCGTCCAGATTGTCCACGTCCTTCCAGCCCAAACAGGTTTCGTTTTGTCCTCAGGTAGCGAAACCCATCGGGGCAGACACACACACAGGGGCTTCGCCAAACGACTCCTGCAGCTGCTCTGAGGAGCCCCCTGGAGAGCCTTAAGGACGCCCGTCGCAGACGTGGACTCCGTTCGCCACCGCCGCACGGTGCAGCGAGCGGGGCTCACCTCGGAGACAGCCTGTGCCGTGAGCCTGTGTGGACCGCGGGCATGTGCGGATCGCCCGGGGTGGCTCGGCGCCCCGAAATCAGGAAGGGCCAGAGCCCAGGGCCAGCCCTGCTTCTGACCCTGGGGCCAGTACTCCCTTCGTGTCATCAAACCCGGAGAAAGCGAACACTGACCCTGAGTTCCGCGCTCTGCCCACGCTTTGACGGGGCTGCGTGTTTTCTGAGCGCGGCTCGCGTGGGAAGGACGGGGTTCTGGAGCTTCGGGAAACTTCGGTCTTGTTTGTGCTGACCGGCACTGTTGACTGACCTCCCCTCCCCGTGTGTCTGTGCCCGCCGCGTCCCACGCCTGCCGCGAGAGCCTTCTGCCCCGGTGACCAGACGCCGGCGTGCTTGCGCCCCAGCAGGCAGAGCATGAGCCGAACCGTCTTCTCCCGGCCGCCCGCGCACAGCCTCGTTCCTGGGCAGCCCTGCCTGGACACTGCTCCCCCGTGTTCCGTCACGTTTTCACACAAACCAGAGGGGGTGTGGACGGTGGAGCACTGTCCTTACTCCATTTGCCAGCGCGAAGTGTTGCTGAGAAGCTCCCCACCTTGACCTGCAACATCTGGATGCGGGAGCCTGACGGGGCTTCCCCGTCCTGCAGGGGCCCGAAACGGCTCCTTAGAGACCGAGCACCTGCTCCAGGATGAGCCCCCGGTCCTGCCGGCCGCTGGCCCCAGCCTCCTTCCGTGGCCTCCAAACACCGGTTCCCGTGTCTGTCTCGGCCCCGCGCCCTGTCCCTGTTCCATGAAGGGGTCTCCTGTCCCTACACCGCCTGCCACGTTGGTCTGCAAGACCCGCCACCGGGACGGGTTGCGAGGGCACCGCCGTGCTCTGCTGCTCACCGCCGCCCACTGTGGCCCGTCTCGTGGGCACGGCCCGTAGGTCCCCAGCGGGCTCACGGCTCAGCCCCCACACCGTGTTACTTTGGCCGGCACGGAGTACCGGGTACTCGGGGATCCTTGCTGACCCCGCCCCTCGGCAGTGGTCCCCGGACCTCTCAGCACGAGGGTCCCCACCCGTGGGCGGATGATAACAGAGTGTTTCCATTTTTGCAAATAACTTGTCTGAAGCCATGAGATTCAGGTGAGCATCTGGCTGCGGTCACTCACTCTTGGCTCCCAGGTTCTGCAGCCCCTCAGGCTGTCGAATGACCCAGCTGGTGCCGCTTGTGTGATGGGAACACAGCTAGGGTCAGTGGGAAACAGAGGCAAGTGGGCTGTCGGAGAACGGCACCCCCCAGAGCTGTCGTGTCTACACCGCAGGTGGCCGTCCTGCAGGGAGAACGTGGTCCGAGCCCCTTGGGTCCGGCCCTGTGGCGAGTTACCTGCGAGGTCCCCAGGGAAGCCAGCTCCGCCGGCGAGTCCGCGGCCGCTCCTGCCTGGGGCCCTCGTTCTCGCGAGCCGTCATCTGGGCTCTGGTCGGGGCAAGCGGACACAGCACCGACCTCGGTCCGCTGATGGGCCATCAGCACGCCCCAGGTCCGGGCACCCCGCTGGCCGCCTTCCCTGCTGTGCGTGTTCAGCGGCTCGCCGGGCGCCTGCCGTGGCCGGCTCTGTGGGGCTGCAGGCGGGAGTGGGCAGACGGGGGTGCGGGCACAGGACCAGGCCAGGGGTGACAGCCACGAGGACCGAGGTCCCTCGACTCGGCGTGGTGTGACCTCTTCACGGAGACCCACACGGCCAGCTTCTTCCGCATTGGCAGAAATCACACACGCGCACCGCGTCAGCCATGCGACGGACGGAGTCAAGTCCGACGGGTGCCCCGCGGTGACGCGTGTGGTACCCTTTGCTTCCCAGAGCCCCGTCTGCGGCGGGAGGGCAGACGCACCATCCCCGTGTCCGCAGACACCCAAGCAAAGCCACAGGCCCCATCCAGAGCTCCTGCCTCAGTTTCCCCACATGCTGGCCCTGGAGGGAAACGTGCATCTCAGGCTCCTGTTGCTGGAAAGCGGTTCCCGTGGGACGGACAGTCCGGAGGCCTGGACCTGAAGCGCCCACCCCCGCGTGAGGGACGTGCAGCTGGTGCTCCTGGTGCCACGAATTCAGTGTGGACAGGGGGCGGAGAACGCACGTTCGTGGGGCGGACGTGGGGTTGGGTTGGTCACAGAAGGAAGGATGAGCGTGTCCATCCCTGGGCGGGGTGGGGTGTGACACTCGTGGAGCGAGGTTTTGTATAAAGTCCTCTCTCGGACAGGTCTCTGGACCGAAGTCTGCTTTTTACTTACGCACCCCGCTAACTTACGCGGCTGCAGACTCTTAGCAATGAGAGCGACCTGCATGTTGAAGTCAGTTCACCTCTTTGCAGAGACACTAGGTCCAGGGGAGACGTGGGGGCTCCGGCGTCCCAGGGCCCCGCCTGGCGTCTGTCCTAATGAGAAGTCAGGGCCCGGCATAACCACCTGTGCACACAGTGCTCTCCCTGTAGGTGAAGATGTCACGGGGTCGTTTGCTGGGATCCCCACACCCCAGGGGCCGTGAATCCACCCGGCCAGACCAATCCCCTCACTGCAGGGAGGGGGGGAGCCCACAGAGCCCCTGGCACATGGCCCTGAAGGCCTCCCAGCTGGACAGCAGGTGGAGGAAGGCCAGTGACACGGCTGACTTCAGACAGCGGCTTTGAGGTGCCTTCACTTTCTGTTTGGGTCAGTGACTTCCCCTGAGGTCCCCAAGCTGGGGCTGGTCCTCCTCACTCTCATGGGGCCCGGAAAGGTGACCAGACCAGGGAACCCCTTGCAGGCCAAGTGGTGACACCAGCCCCATGAGGGGAAGGGGCAGTGGCAGGCATGGGGTGCCTAGGATACCTCGCTCAGATTCTGCCTGGGCCCCCCCCAGGCCAAGGGATCCCCCCCTTGGTGGACCCGGAGTGCCCCCAGCTGTGCAGCACCTCCTTCCCCCGGGTTGTAAATCAGGCACGTCTGCTTTCCTCACTGCATAGTTTCCATCTTCCTGGGAACACTTTGTCTCTGCCCTGTGAGCGCAGGGACTGGAGCCAGCTCCTTCGTGCGGCCCTCCGCCCCCCCCCCCCTGCAGCGGGGGCCCAGGGGCCCCTAGAGCAAGCCCCGCCTTTCTCTGCCTGACACCGCACCCCCAGCCCCCTGGGCAGGATGCTTCGCAACCCAAGGGCGGGGCCGGGTCGGGGCATTCTGGTGGACGCGTGTGCATGTGAAGATGTCCACACTGGCCTCTGGCGCTCCCCGCGCTGCTGGGGTGTGCGGGCCCCGGGCAGAGCTTCACGGGGCGGCTGTGTTCTTCGCTCCCTCAAACGTTGACCGAGCCCCGCCTGAGGCCCCGGGAGCTGAAGGGCACTGTCCCTACCCCCCGCCCCTCACCCCCAGAAGAGCACAGGCCCTTCGGTGGATGGTGCCAGAGGTGAGCAGGGGCCCAGGGGCCCGGGGATGGGGTCTGTCCGCCGGGAAGGGGCTGGGCTGGGCCTGGGGGAAGGGGCCTGGGGCGGGGCCAGGAGAGGGGCCTCCCACCAGGCACGGAGGAGGGGCTGGCTGGGCCTGGGCATGAGGCAGGCCCAGAAGAACCCCGTGAGGGTTGAGGAAAAGAGGGCAGTGGGAGGGGTCCCCTGGCAGCCGGAGGGGCAGGCCTGTGGGCTCCCCAGCCACTGAGTCCCTTCCCATCGGCGTCAGCCTCCGGCAAGGGGCTGGGGGTCTGTCCATGGGGTCCCCCGCGGTCCCCCACAGACCGCCCACATGGCTGGAGCCCCTTCAGGCATCAGGGACAGCCTGGGGACCAGGAAGAACCCCTCCCCCTGCCACTAAGGCCACCTTCAGCAGAACTGATTTTTTAAATTCAGCCGTGTTTGAGGACAGACGACGTGCGTGAGGGAGGGCTGCCCTCCGCGGAAAGGCGGCCGCGGGGCACCGCCGGGTCTGTGGCAGCCGCAGCTTCTCTGCAGGCCCGTCCTCACGGCGCAGGAGTCGCGCTCGGGGAGCCGTGGCCCCGGGGGACGAGCAGAGGTGCCCACCGTGCCGCGTCTCAGGGCTCGTGCTGGGCAGGAATCCCGCACGTTTAGCCCCCCGCGTCCGGCTGGCCGGACAGCTGCAGGACCACCGGTCGCCGCTGGCCGCGGGACCTCCCGCACTTGCTCTTTCAGCCTGAACCTTTTTCTCCTTCATCTTCTGCTGCCTTTAACGTGACATCTGCCTTGGGGACAATTTCCAGTGAGTCTGACCCAACCGAAAGGTGTTTCCTCCAGATTGCCGGGAGTATCCTGCGTGGAGATCCGATTTCCTGGCGTCAGTACTCAGTCTTCCTCAGTGATCCGGGTTGCCCGTTAGCCAGGAGCGGACGTCTCTGGGACCGGCCAGCCGGGGCCTTGCGTGTGGGTTCTGGGAAGTGTTTGTGTTTGCTGACGGACGGAGCCCTTCGGGCTTAAAATCAACCCTGGAGCCACCCACGTGGGCTGTTCGGGCCAGTTTCTAGGTGCTTCTGTGTCTTATCAGGGGCCTCTCCCTCCCTCTCCAGATATGTCTCCAGTCACCATCACTCTCCCAGCCCCGAGGCCCTGTCAGGTCGCAGCAGAAATTTCTGGGGACCAGACGAGAGGGTGCTGCCCTCTTGTCCCATGGCCGCCTTCACGCAAGCAGGCAGGGCCATTTTCTCATCGGCCATGAGCCATGCCCCCACATCCTGCGGCTCACCGACCAGCCAGATGGGGCCTTGGCTCTGTGTGGCATCGGCCAAAGCCATGTTTCCTCGAGGGGAGCGGAGGCGGTGACATCTGGCATGGCCACGCAGATGGCTCCCTGAGGTGTTTCTCCAGCCCAGACCCGTCCCCTGAGCTCAGGTCCCCCCATGCAACGCCATCCCCCGGAGAGTGTAGGCATGGAGAGTGCCCCTCCCCAGCCACGGGCCACCTCTGTCACCTGCCGCCCACACTGAGTTCTAAAGTGAGGCTCCGGCACTGGTGGGGTGAACGTTTGGTCCTGGGACAGCAAGTGTGTGACCCGCCTGGCACTGAGGTCACCCCCGGGTCCAGCCAGCCCTGGGTCTCGCGGGCCGGGTTCCCGCAGGCGGTCTCGGGCCAGCCCCTGGAGCTGCCATCCCGACGGTCCCCCCGCTCTGAGCAGTGTGTCCCGAGCTGCACCCTGCCCGTGGTCACATGAGGGGCGCTGCGTGACCTGCAAAGGTCCTTCCTGTGCCTGGCAGGGTCGCGCCCGGGGTGGCAAACACACGACTCGGCGAGTCCCTCCAGACGGGGCTCCATGACGTAGCCTGGCCCCCAGCGCCCCACGGGCCCACGACTGTGCAGACGGGTCAGAGCCGTGGTTCTCATGGGGCCTATCGACCCTGGGGACACTGACGTGCCTGCAGACCCTGGCAGTGGCTTCAGCTGATGGTGGGCAGCCAGCAGCAGTGGGGACAGGGTGCTGGTGGACAGCCAACGCCGCCCACAGCAGCCGCACCATGTCCTGGTCAGGAGCCTGGACTATGATCGACCTGTCCCCTCAAAGCCCTGCGGGGACTCAACTAAAATCCTCCCCTGCCCTCTCGGGCTCCCCAACCCCTCACAGGCCCTGCGTGACACCCCTTCCTTCACCCAGAGGGGCCCACGCCGCTCCCTCTTCCTCTGTGGCCTGGGCCGCTGACTTCCTGAGGCTCCAGGCCTGCTGTGGCCTTGGCCTGCAGCCTCGGCCCCGGAAGCCGCCAGTGCACGGGGAGCATTTCTGCTGTGCAGCCTCGTCCTTGGAGAAGGCTCCCCCGACCTCCACATCCCAGTGCCCCTTCCCGCGGCTGTGGCTGCGGCTGGCCTCCCTGTTCCTGACCTCAGGGCAGGGCTGTCACCCTGAAAGGATCTCAGAGCCCTCTGCTTACTGGTGTTGCATCGGTGACTGGGCTCAGCAGCCGAGTTCCCCATTAGGGTGGAAAATTATAACAGGAAACCCAGACATGAGTCCCTTTCCAAAGACAGGGAATTGTTTTTCTCTCCCAAGTCCGGAGCAGGTCGTCCTCGTCCTCATGCTCTCAGGGTGGCTTCTGGGGCTCCTGCCATTGTTCGTTCGTTCCAAGCAGCAGGAAGAACGTAGGGCAAAGGTTTGTCCCGGGACTTGCCAGAGAAATGCCCGCCCCGCCCCCGCCCTGGTCACGAGGCGTAGGACACGGTGGCCCCGAGGACACAGTACTGAGTGCGGAGGCGTCCCCCCCCCCCCCAGTCTGCCCGCAGTGCTTGTTCAAGCGTTGGGGAAAGAAGAGGCACTTCCTGGTGGCTGTGGGTCATGGGCCACCCCCACCCCCAGTGGCTCCAGGCCACGGGCGCAGGACGGAGGATCGTCTCGGCAGACCCCCCAACGCCACACAAACCCTGGGGAGGTAGGTTGGTGGCTGCCTGGGTGCCCGCTAGACGAGCCGTGCCAGCGTCCCCCACAGCTGCTCCCACAATGGCGTGGGCAGGGCGGGCCCACTCTGCAGGCTTGGATGTGGGGCTGGGGCTGGTCCCCCGGACGCTGGCCGGATGGCTGCTTCCCACGGGGCACCACCCCGGGCCGCTGCCTTGGGCAGCATGAGAGCCTCATGGCTCCTCGGGGCTCAGAGCCCCGTGCTTTTGCCTCGGGGCCGAGGCTCCTGGTCTGAGTGCATCCGTGGGCGCCGTCCCTTCCCACCCTTCGGAGCTTTGGAGGCGTCTGGGGAGCAGCTCCATGTCCTCTGCCTGGCCTGGGAGAGGAGCCCGTCACAGGGATGGAAAGCCGCGTCCTCGTCCTTGTCCTCACGCCCCGTTCCTTCCACGGGGTGGCAGCCGCCTTCAGCCCCGCCACGCACCCGATGCGGTCACTTGAACCGCACGGCATCCCTCCCAGGGAGTGGAGGCGGCCAGAGGATCAGGGCTCCCTTGGGGCCACGGCTGCAGCCACTGGATGGGACGAGCGTCTGTGAGGAGCGCTTGGGGGTGGGGGCGTCTCCCTGTCAGCCGGGGACCTGGTGTCCCTCTTCCGGAACCTGCCACGTAGTGACACATCTGTCTCCGCCCAGACAGGAGGTGGAGACGGTCTCTGACACGTGTCTGGAGTGGAGGAGGGGTGGGCTCTGTCGCTTCTGGAGCATCGCCCCCCGCCCCCACCCCGTGGTGCCAGCCCTGCGTCCCCTGGGCCTGGGTCAGGCTGGGTCGGCCAGGTCCCCATAGTCTGGGGCTGCTGCGCAGGGGGTGCTTACATCCGGAGACGCTCTGAAGCCGCCCGAAAAGTCAGGAACGAGGCCAGTGCAGGACCCAGCGCCCCGTGAGAGACGTGTGGGGACAGGCACTGGCCCACTGGAGGGGACTGCCTTTGTGTCGCCCACTGTGAGCCCGGCCACGCAGCCACAGCCCACCCCATGCAGAGGCCTCCCTGAACCCGCGTCCAGCGGGCAGAGCTTTCCATGGAGCTGAATTCTAGGCGAGTATGGCCTCCCCTTGAGTGCCTCCATGACAGGGAGCTCAACCTCCCACAGGCCTTCAACACTTGAGCTCAGCTGCAAACACTTGAATGTCCATTTTTAACATTGATCCAAAATAAGCTTTTCTGAAACTTCTATTCCTGGGGCCCCTTGGGCTTTCATGTGTAGAATACGCATGAGCCCCTCAGAACCCAGACTGTGGGCCAGGGGCAGGCTCTTGGCTGCTGGGCGGCTTCCTGGCTGAGACCAGCCGTCCACCCAGAGGCAGGCAGCTTTGTGCCGGAGGGCCTTGGCGTGATGTCCGTGTTGAAGGACGGGGTTGGAGCAGCCTCTGGGGGGGGGTACGCGGTGTCGTCCTTCTGGGATGGGGAGAAGGGCTGGGGCCCCGCTCACACGACCCCCGCCCCACAGCCTTCAGCTGCTGCCCCTGGGCCTGTAGGAGCGCCAGCTCCGCCCACTTCGGACCTTGTTCCTGGTCCTGTGGGGCCAGTGCTCTGCCCCCTCCCCATGACCGACTGTGGGACTCGTGGGCCTCAGGAGGGAGAGGCTGGGGCCAGCAGAGCAGAGAGAGCGCTGGAGCAGAGTCTGGAGGAAGCCAGCGCCCCTGCGATTCCTGGGAACGCGGGTTTGGGTCCGCAGACCCGACGGCCTGAGACACCACCCTGGGGTTCTTGGTCTCCGGTGCAGCCACTGCTGAGGGCGGGGTGTGGACGGGGGCGCGGACACGCCTGCTGTGGGGCACGGCCTGGGGGGGGGCACACAACCCCCGGCACGGCAGCCACGAGGCAGAGCCTGGAGCCGGGAGCCGAGGGCGCTAGTCCAGGACGGGCCCCCCGGGGTCTGCGGTGTTCTGTGGCGCTGACTCGGGGTCCCGCAGGTGGATGTTCGCCCCGCACACGGATGTTCGCCCCGCACACAGCCGGCCTGAGCGCATGTGTCTTCCCAGCTGCCGACACACGATGCGGACCCGGCTTCGGGGTGCAGCTGAGCGTCACGTCACGGAAAAGCAGATGCGCTGAGCCCAGCCCCGTGTTTGTGATGTGGCAAAGCGAGTAGGTTTCTCTGCTCACCTGAGGGTCGGGGAGGCTCCCCCCTGGGGGGCGGCTTCTGCATCGGCTCTGGGAGTCACCGGCCTGAGGACGTGATTCAGGTTCACCCGCAGGAAGCAGAGTCTCACTCGCGCTGTTTCTCCCGCGGTCTTGAAGGACTCGTGCCTCTGCCGTCGCTTCCCCACCGGAGCTCTGGAGGTTATTCCCGGGCTCGTCCCCCTCCCGGAGGGGCTGCAGGGGGGCTGCGGGGAGCAGGGAGGGGAGAAGCCCCAGCTGTGCAGGCTCACGCCCTGCCTCTGGGCCGCTCTCCCCCGACCCCGTGCATGTGGCGGTTCACGCAGGAGGAGCGAGTGCCACCCTGGACGTAACTAGAAGTCACCTCGACACCCCCTCGCTGCCACACCCGGGAGCACAACTTTATAACCAAGTTTTCTGGTAAAATGTGGTTTTCCAGTTAGCGGGTCTGTTGGTCCCCCTGGGTGTGAAGCGTCTCCGGTCCAGGTCAGGACTCCCCGGGGAGCAGGACGAGACAGTGAGGGAGGAACCGTGGTGTTACTCCTCGGGAGACGTCCCTGAACCCTGCAAGCACCAAGCCCTCGCGGCCCACAGAGATGCGGGGTGGCTTGTCTCAAGGGGGTTGGGAACAGGGCCCTCACCCAGGAGGAGCACTGGGGCTGCGGGCCCTTCCTGGGCATGGTGGGAGCGTCCCTCGCCCATTGGACCACGGTCTCTCCGGAGGTGAAGCTGTGCGAGGAGACGTGGGGAAGCAGGGCAGCAGGCTGGTTTGAGGAAGGGTTTTGGGGTCCGCTGAGCTCCCGTGGGTCGTGCTGGGCCCTGGGACGGCGTCCGGCTGTGGGGGGCAGCCCCTGGCAGAAGCACGCTGCTCCGACAGCCGGGGTCCAAGCAGGACGCAAGCCTTCCAGTGACCTCGCGGGACCCCGAGATTCCAGCAGAACGACCATGGCCAGAAGTGTGGGGAGGGAGGCCCTCTGCGCCCCTCTGCTCGTCCTTGTCCCCTACACTGACCTCCGCCTCCTGGACACACAGCTCGGGCTTCCCCTGCCAGAAGAGTTTCCTCCAACAGAACACACCGTTTCGGGGCGGCAGACCCCAGAGCAGAAGGACTTCGGGGAATCTTCCTTGATGTTCCAGCTAGAGCGGACTCGCAGATGTGGGCTCGCGGCTGCCCGGATCGCGGCATGCTGTCAGCGCAGCCCTCCGGCCGGGACGCAGACCAGCGCGGGCGCTGGAGGCTCCAGGCGTGGGCCTCCCCTCTCAGCGTGGCCGCCAAGTGCACGTGTGCGGGTGCGGAACCGGGGCTGGCTCAGACGGTACGTCCACCACGGGCCCCCCTGGGTTGGGCACCGTTTGGGGCCCCCATGCACCCTGTGGCTGTGGACGCCGAAGGCGCGGGCTCAGCTTCGTCAGAAACTGCCGGTAGCTTTTCCAAACCGGTTTTGCCGGTCTCCATCCCGCGGGTGGCGGCAGGTCCCCGGGTCCCCGGATGTCCCCAGCTGGGGGCTGCGGCCTCTCAGGCAACCTACGCACCAGCGTGGTCATGGCCGGTCATCCGAACGCCCTTTCCCCGGGCCTGTCCTCACGTAGCTGGTCAGGTCTGTCGGCCCCTCGTTGGCAGTTCCTGGTTCCGTGCGTGTTCCGCACAGCAGTCCTCCTTCAGGGGACATGTGTCCGGGCGGTTCCCTCACTCACGCCTCTCCTCGGCACACTGTCTCTTGTGCGGTTTCCGTCCAGTCCTACTTACCAACGCTCCCTTTACGGGCTTTTCCCATCCTGTTGGAGAAGTCTTGAGGACCATTAGTGTATCGTCATGTGCAGTCCTCCAGAAACCTCATTCCCCCGACTGTTTTTTTTTTAAAGATTTTATTTATTTGTCAGAGAAAGAGAGAGAGTGAGCGAGCACAAGCAGGGGGAGCAGGAGGCAGGGGGAGAAGCAGGCTCCCTGCCGAGCAGGGAGCCCGACGCGGGGCTCGACCTGAGGACCTAGGACCCCAGATCATGACCTGAGCCGAAGGCAGACGCTTAACGAAGGAGCCCCCCAGGTGCCCCTGGAAAGTAGTTTTAGGTAGAACATGCCCACGGGACGGTTGGCGCTTGTCCACACGCGTGCGCAGCTGACCTGGCCGACCTCTGGTCATGGGGTCGCTGCGTCTCAGTGGGGGGCTGGACACGTGCGGTCCGTCCCTGAGGCGCTGCTTCACCTGGTTTCCTGCACGGAGACCGCATGGTCGTGGCTCGTGTCTGGGAGTGGGGCCCGTCGGCCGTGTCCTCTTGAAGACTGTCCTGGCCGTTCTCGGTCCCGTCCCTGCTGCCCGTCAGCCTGTCACTGCCCGCAAGGGAGGAAGGTCTGCCAGGAGTTCGATTTGCTGTTGCGCTAAGTCTGTAATTCCGTGTGGGCTCCACCGACATTTTTAACGACATTCAATCATCTCGTTGATAAATATGAAAATGTCCTACATCAATTTATAACTTCTTTATAAGTTTCAGTGATTTTTCTACCTTTTCTAAACATTTGACCCATTTTTGTCAGGCATATTTCCCTTTATTGCTATTTTGTGCTACTGCAAATGTTGTTCCTTAAAAAAATTAACTTTCTAGGGGTGCCTGGGTGGCTCAGGGGGTGAAGCCTCTGCCTTCGGCTCAGGTCATGATCCCAGGGTCCTGGGATCGAGCCCCGTATCGGGCTCTCTGCTCTGCAGGGAGCCTGCTTCCCCCTCACTCTGCCTGCCTCTCTGCCTGCTTGTGGTCTCTGCCTGTCAAATAAATAAATAAAATCTTTAAAAAAGCTAACGTTCTAGCCGTGTGCTCCCTGTATAGGGAAATGCAGTTCAGTTTCAGACACTGGCGTCCAACAACCTTGATAAATTCAGTGAGTGATCCTAAAGGCTTTTAGGTTTCCCACGTGTACGGTCTCTTCTGTCGGGAAGGCCGGCTGAGTTCCTCTGCTTCCGGTCCCCACGGCACGGGGCGCCTTGCTGGCCGCCAGCCTGGCGGGCCTCAGCTGAATGGAGGCTTCCAGGCAGCAAGCCCCTGATCTCCCCTGCATACAGTTGGTGCTCAGTAATTACTTGTTGCTTGAGTATTTTTTAATCTAACTATTAAAGTAAACTTGGGTTTTATCTGCCGTTTAGTACCCTTTTAGAAATATTTCCCCTGCACTGTGTGATGGTACCAAGTGCCCATGTGGGCACCCCGTGGTCCTCACTGCGGAGATCACAAAGCCGGACCACGCGCTTTCCTGGGCATGAGTGACACTGTGTGTGTGACTCTAACGCTGCGTTTGAGGACACGGGTCAGTCCACGGTTGTCTTCACGTGGTACCGTGTCCCCTCCTCGTTAACTGCATTTTGTGCGGGAACGCCCTCGCGAACGTTATTCCTCCCTCTGGAAGCTCCATGAGCCGGGGAGGGGGTGAGGCTGAGAGCACGAGGGGGGGACCCGGTTCTTGAGCGAATGTCCACCCCGGGCGTGGTCCAGGAGCCGCGGGCCCTTCTCTGGCTGGTCTGGGCCAGCAGTGCGCCCTCCCACTTCGGGAACCCCTCTGTCCGGGACCATTCGTCCCCCACCTTCCCCGCCGCCTCCGAGGTCAGGTTGTGACGTGGACAGTGGAGCTCTGTACTTGTGGGCAGTTGGGTTGGCTGGTTGGGGGAGGCTGGCTGGGGGGAGGGGTGGCTGGGGGAGGGGCTGGCTGGGGAGGGCCTGGTGGGCTGGGGGGAGACCCACACTTCCTCTGACCGCCATGCACTGATGGCCGCTTGCTGTCCCCACGTTGGATCAACCAGAGTGACCACCAGCACCTGGTGACCAGTGCACAGTCATTGTCCTCTCCTCCCTCACCTTCCGTCTCAAGGAAAATAAAACTCTGGAACCACGAAGTGAGTGATGCTCACTCTTCCATTAAGTCCCTTATTTCCACCTTATTATGAAATGTCCCAGGTTCTTAGGGACACCCAGGGGCAGTCCCCGAGCTGGAGCTCACAGGGACGGGGTGGGTGACCATCGTTCCTAGGTCCCGGTGGTCTCTCCATGGCACGTTTCCCTCGGTGGCCCCTTGCGCTGTGGGCGGCTGCTTCCCACTCACGCAGGTGCCGACAGCCTGCGTGTCCGAACGAGCACCGAGGACCCCATGGAGGCGCTGGGGGCTCTGTGACCTTCTCCCCGTCCCGGCTGCAGGTTTTGGTTTATTTCCTAGTTCAAAAGTCTTAGACTTGATGTGTCTTCTAGTTTGACAGTCCTCCACATGTGCATCATTTTAATCCATTTTCTACTGGTTTTAATCATAATTATTGAGCCTTGATTTTGGGCAGAAGTGCTCTTCCTGGTAATTTATTTCCCCGGGAACTGCGTTGGCTACGCCCAGTTGGAGACGCCATGTTCATCATCTTCCCGGCAAACAGCAAAGTCCCACGTAGAATTTCCTGTCACTGTGACTCTCTCCCCTGTGACTCCCTGGTGTTTGGGGACGCTTCTCTCTCGGGGGGCCTGTGCTCTTTGCTCTGCCCATCCCCGGGCTTTCCTGTGATTCTGTCACCTTGGAATTTACAGTCACCTCTAAATTCCCATTTCATCTCATTTCATCTCTGTGACTTTTCTAGGACAGGTGAGCTCACGGACGTCACAATCTGCCTTGGGTACCAGGGTCCCAAGTGGGTTAGAATTGTGACCCAGAATTGTGATGCCGTTTGCTTGTTTTGAGGGAAGCGTGTGGGGTACGGTCCCTGCCCCTGCCCTGCCCCTCCCTCCGGCCTGCGTCTGGGGGGCCCTGCACGTCTGCCTCCCACACGACGGGCTCACGTGCCCCCACGTCCAGCACACTCTTCCCTTTCTCACGCTCTAGCCCTGCGTCCACGTTCCTGCCAGTCCAGGGCTGCATCTCTGCTATGATTCTACTCATTCTTTTTCTCAGAATTTGCAGGAACCTGTGCCAATTGCTCATTTCTTGGTATTAATTCCACACACAGTCCATAGAATCAAACCAAGGCTTCCCTGGGTCTTGTAAGTGAAGCCCATGAGAGCGAGCAACCAAGAGAGCTTAGAACGCGTGTTGCTGTCGGGGTCGTGGCCACCCCTCGTGGGGACAGTCACGGCATCACGCTGCCGATGAGGATGCCACACCCAGGCCCTGGCGCCCCCATGCACACTGAGCGGAGAAACTGGAGATTTCCTCTCCGTTTGGGTGACCAAGGTCATGGTGTCCTCGTCCCCAGGACCCCACTCTCCTGAGCTCCGCCGGGGTTTGTCCATCAAGGGCGCAGCCCGCAGGGTGCCGTGGGCCGGGCCGGGCGCTTCCCCGCTGGTTTCCCGCAGCCCCCAGTTTCCGCGTGGAGCCTCCCGTCAGTCCCGCTGGTGGAAGGGGCGCTTGCGTGCCCATCCATGAACAGACTCCGGGCCGCACGGCCCGTCACCCGCAGCTTCACCGCGGGCACACCGCGTGCCCGCGTTCTAGAACCTTCTGAGGGCGGGCCAGCCTCACCCCAGGGACGAAGGCCCACGAGCTCTGGCCGCACTCTCGCCCACAGGTAGACACAGCACGTGTGTCTGACGCGTGTCCCGTTTGAGGCCCTCACCCAGGGCGGACCATCACTCCCCGTTCACGTGGACTCACGGCCCACAGCGCCCGCACCCGGAGGAGGCGCGTCTGACGCGCGGGTTTCTCCTGAGGCACTGCCTGGCCGTCCTGCCCGGAACCGCCAGCCGGACCTCAGCCCTGGGACGCGGGGCCAGTTTAACCCGAGAACAGCCCCGCCAGTGGCCACAGCGCTCTCCGCCCCGTTCCGCGGTTCCCAGGAGGCGGCTGCCCACGTCCTGAAGCAAAATGACGTTTGTTCACGCGGGTCGTCTTCTCTCGTCAGGTGTGACACCCCAGAGCTTCGCCCGAGGCCGCCCGGCCCTCCCGCCCCTGGGGTTCCAAGCAGGCGCACGGGCGAGCGGGCGGTCCCGGGAGGCCCCCTGCCGCCACTCACCTCCCACGCGGCGTGCGGGTTCCTCGCGCGTTCAGTGACACATGCTCTGCTCCAGCCCCTGCGGGGACACGGGCGTTTTACACCGGCGCTCCATGCGCCTGTCCGCCCCAGCCTGTGTTTCCGGCTGCAAACCCGCACCCTTACCTCCTCACCGTCCCTCAGTTTCTGGGGCTCGTGCTCACTGCTGATGTTTTTTAAGGAACATTTTTTTCACCAAAAAATAGCTTTTTTCCTTAACAATTACACACCCAAATGCCTGAGTCAGGGGGCATCACCATGGACATGGGGCTCGGTCCACGCAGGGTGCTGGAGGGCACAGGTGGCAGGAGGCGGGGTCACCAGCAGGGCCATGGGAGGTGATGGGCAGGTGACCCTGGCGGGCAGGTGACCTGAGGAAAAGCACCACGATCAGCATCTCCTTAAGGGCGAACCCGGGGCCTCCCGCTCACGCTGATGGACACACACGGTCTCTCCACCGCCGGACCTTAGGATGTCCTGTCTCATGTTGCAAAGCCCCCGTCCTCTCTGATGGCCTCAGACATGCTGGGACCCTGCGGGGGACACCAGCCTCGTGGCTCACCTGAGTGCTCACCTCTGTTCTGGGCCGGTGGAGACGCTTCTGCTGAGGACGGAGCTGTCCTGGTCCCCGCCGCAGGCCCGGCGCCCTGGGCCTCACCTGGCAGCCCAGAGATCGGCGCGTGGCCAGTGTAGCCACAGCCCCGGAGAGCGGGGGCCGCTCCGGATGAAAGCTGCTGGCTCCCGGCACGCCCTGGGCCGAGCTCCGGAGGCTGCCAGCCCGATTTCCGGAGGTCTGTGGAAATCTCGTGGAGCGTTCTCCACCCTCTGAGAAAACAGCTTTTCCAGCTTCTGTTTTCATTTTCAGCAGGGCCAAGTCGTAGGACGGCTCTGGCTGCCGCGGGTCAGTGCAGGGTGCCTGTGAGAAGCTGCAGCAGGGCCCCTCGGTGACGCTTACTGAATGGACCTGCCCTGAGCCCCGGCTAATACTCCACAGGCACTGCGCTCGGCCCCATGCACCCTTGCACTGCAGCTCTGCACCTGGATTTTGCAGACGAATGAACCACACTCAGAAAAGCCAAGCGTCCTGCCCGAGATCCAAGGCAGGGAGGCGGCAGCCCCACAGAGGGGGTGCTGGTCAGTGCTCACAGCTGGCTCTTAGATGATCGGTGGCGGCTTCCGATTTCCCTCTGACCAACCAGCTCACAGGTCTAGAAATTCAGCTCACCCTGCAGCCCGGAACCCCAGCCCTGGGAACGCAGGCGCAGCCCTAGGGACTCCCAGGTGGGCGCAGACGCAGGCCTGTTGCCCTGCCCCTGACCTCTCTAGCCTGAAGACCTCCCGGGCATGCAGGTGGATTTTCCGCACCCTCTGCTGTGGGGTAGCTGTGGCCACAGCCGTGGGACCCGGGGTGGATGTCGTGTCTCCTGGGGACAGGGCGTGGGCTCAGTTCCAGTTGCTTTGGCTTGCCAGCAATCAGCGGGCCTGGAGGCCGGGAAGCGGTGAGGGGGCGGGGAGGGAGGGAAAGAGCCTGTGGTCAGTACTCCATGCTCCATCCCAAGCCCAGAGCAGCACCAAGCAGGCCCGTCCCAGAGGGGACACCTTGCCGGCTCTGGAAAGCGGTGGAGGCGCTCTCTGCCCTCTGCCAGCAGCACATTTGAGTGCCCACCACGGCCACACTCTGGACGCAGGACTCCAAAGTGCCCGGTGGGCGACCACGCGTGCCGGAGGAGTGACCATCTGGGCAGCAAGGGAGACATGCAAACACTGGACCCGCAATGCCTCAGGGAGACACAAAGTACCTGGAGGAAACAGAGAAACAGCCTGGGGGGAGGTCACACGGGAGAAGGTGTGATGGGACACTCCCAGGCCGTCCTGAACCCCCAGGGAAGGAAGGGAGGGAGGACATGCTGGACAGAGGGGTCCTGAGAAAAACCCCTGGCGTCGGGACCAGAAGGGCGCTCAGTCCTGGGGCCCTCGCAGCTCCTCTGCGCACTCCTGCCCCTGACCAGGACCCTCTTCTCCGAGCAGTGGTGCGTGCTGGTGGGTGTGACTGGCCCTGGGGAGAACGGTTCCGGAGCCGCAGTGAGGGCCACGCTCAGGAAAGGCCATCCAGGTTGGGCGGCGAGGGCCCAGAGCAGCTGCCAGCAGTGCCAGGAGCTCTTCCTCCCACAGCAAAGCGGTCTCCACGGGGCCAGTCTTGGGGACCACACATTTCCCGTCTCAGCAAATGTGAATTCAAGGCCAGTCTGGGTTCCCCGTACACTCACCGGAGTGGGCAGGACTCAGCCTTGATTGCAGAACTTTCCAGAAGGGAAGGTGAGGTGTTGAGAGCAGGGTCAGGGGGTTTGGGATTCATGTGTCTTCCTGTGCCTCAGTTTCCTCTTGTGCCAACGGGGAGGAAGCGGCTCCTGCCTCTGTGTGTGTCTCCTGTCCGGAGAGCGGGGTCTCCGCAGCAGCCCGGAGCAAGCGGATCCCACACTTCGCCCTTCTGCCGTGAGGGGGGGGGGCGTGGTGAGGTGAGGACCGGGGTGAGTGCTGGGCGCCCTGCCCCCACCTGCCTGCTCATGTTAAAGCCCCTGTGGGAGCAGGAGCCCCACTCAGTGACCCGCCGTGCAGCCGGAAAGCACGGGGTACCCCCTCCCCCGCCTCGGCACCTTCCTTCCAGGGTCCCTCCCGAGGGCCACCAGCGGCAGAGGCCCCCCACCTCTGTGGCTGGAGGAGCTGCCAACACGTGCTCCTCTCCGGCCTCGCCCAGCGGGGAGGGTCAAGAGAAGAGAGGATGCGAGCCCCTGCGAGGTCCCGGCCCTTGCAGCAGGCGTGGTGGGAGCTCGGCCTCTTACCCTGCGGCAGCTCTGCGGACAGACCTGAGCGCCTCGCCCCGTGTCAGGGGCTCTCGCTGGCTGAGTGGGCGGAAGATGATGGATCACACAAGGCCCGGCCGTGGGGGCACAGGGACCCTTGCTGACCCAGCCCGCCCTGATGGCCTCGCCTGCCCCTCCCATCTTCCCTGTGCATCGAATCTGAGCTTCACCCGCCCCCCCCCGCGAAGGTGCTCATTTCCCAGGCGTCCCCCCCACCCCCCCCCGGGCGGGCAGGAAGCAGACGTGCTGACAAAGGTCCCCTGTCCTCATGTTCACCTGCCTGTTCCCACGGGGCCCCGCCCGAGAACCCGGGAGGGCAGAGGGACAGTGACCATTCCTTCGATGGGGACGTCCTCACCGGCAGGACACATGCGTGCTGCTCACGGCCGGATGCTGGGCAGGCTCTGACCAGACAGGTGCGGCCTCACCTGTTGGATCTGTGCACGGCCGGGCGGACACGGTAGAGGACTGGCCGGCATCCTGGGCCCCAACGAAGGTGAGCGAACCCCTGCTCACTGGCCTGGGCAGCTCCTCATGGTGGGGCCCGGACCGGTCATTTCTCCTCCTCTCAGGGGGAGAGGCCAGTTCACCGGGACAGTGGTGGGTGACCTCACATCTGGGCTTGCAGCTGGGCTCTGCTCAGACTCCACGGCCTGGTCCACCTTCTGGTCCCGCCTGGAGCGTGGAGGGACCTGCTCCGGCTCAGCAGCGCGTGGCGTGGGGAGGGCCCCGCGACCACGCCGCCCCATGGACACCCCCGTCTGCCCACGTGCTGTCGCCTCCCTTGTTAGCACAGCCCGCACCTGCCCGCGGCCTCGCCCACGGGCCGTGCTCTGGGGGCCACCGGCACACGCCCCAGATCAAACCACACCAGAAAGTCCTGCAAAACCGGTGAACACACACCCACGCCCCAGAGAGTCCACCCTTCTTCTCCGGGACCTGAAACCGCACTGGCGGCTGGGAAGCCCCGCCCCTTCCCCTCCTTGGGGCGTGGCCTACCAACTCCTCCCCGCCCCCTCTGGGCGTGGCCTCCAGGCCCCGCCCCTCACAGCCCCCGCATTCCCCTGCCCTCGCCCCTCCGTTGGGCGTGGCCTCCACGGCCACGCCCCCACCCCACCCAGCATTTCCCACGCCCAGTGGCCTCCCAGCCCCGCCCCCCAGAGGCCGCGGGTCCCTCCCGCGCGGCGCAGGGCGTGCGCAGGTCTCCTGGTCGCCTGACCCCGGCCCCGCGGAGGGCATGGGAGTTCCTGTTCCAGCGCGAACTTGCGGCGGGGCCTAGAGGACTCAGGTGCAGCTGGAGCTCGAGCTCTGCGCGGCGGCGGGGACCGCGGGGCCTCCGGGTGCAGGGGGCGCCCGGAGGTCGGGGGACCTGGAGGCCAGGTCAGGGTCTGCGGGCAGTGAGTCTCCGGCCCCGCCTGGTTTGCCCGCGGAGGCGGCGGCGTCCCCCGCGGGTCCCCAGCGCACGCCGCCGTGTCCACGCGACCGGCTCCCCAGCTTCAGACTGGGCCCCTGCGCCGGCTCCCGGTGGAGGCCGGGCTGTCCTGGCTGCCGGGAGGGGACGCGGGACCAGGGCCGGGTCCCACCCTTGCAGGCGGCCCCACCGGCAGGGCCGCGCCGCTGGGACTCCGTCCGTCGCAGGCGTCCTTAGAGCTGCTGCTGCGGCGCGTGTTCCAGCCCGCGGCCAGAAACCACTGTCTGTGCCTCAGTTTCTCCCTGGCCAGATGGGGAAGGAATGAGCTGGGAGGCTCTGCCCAGACCACGTTGTCTGGTTGTTCCAGCCGGACGTTTGGAGCCTTGCTCCGGTGGTGGGTGCGGCCATGGGTGGTCGGTGCTGGAGGTCGGTGGGGTGACCAGTGCGGGGTTGGACGTCTGGGATCGGCTCGGAGACCACACACTGACCTCAGGGGCTGGGGTCCGGTCCTGCCCAGGAGGCACACTGGTCACCGTGTGCCCCCTCACCCGGGCACGCTGAGCTCTCCAGGGGCAGCTCTGCTAAGTGCCTCAGGCCTCCGGCTAGAGCCCTGAGTGAGACTGGAGAAAAGGTCAGTCCGTTACCGTACTAGGGACATCTAGGGACAAATCTGTCCCATGTCCCAGCGGACCCGGGCGGTGTAGAGACGTGAGGGGACCTAGTACTTTGCACGGCGACAGATTTGATCAGCTCGTGCTTCCCTCGCTCTCCTGGGACGTGCGAGCTGCTGTTCTCAGAGGTAACGTCCGAACCAGGCTTTGCTCGAGGAGAGCGGCGTGCGCGTCTGGGACCACGTCAGCCTCAAGCGTCAGTCCAATAGGGGCGCCTCGGTGGCTCAGTGGGTTAAGCCTCTGGCTCCGGCTCAGGTCATGATCTCAGGGTCCTGGGATCGAGCCCCGCTTCGGGCTCTCTGCTCAGCGGGGAGCCTGCTTCCTCCTCTCTCTCTGCCTGCCTCTCTGCCTACTTGTGATCTCTGTCTGTCAGATAAATAAATAAAATCTTAAAAAAAAAAAAAGAGTCGATCACTGTGATTGGCGGCTGGAGCTGGTCTGCCCAAGACGCACCGCTCAGTCCTGGACGCCCAGCTCCGAGCGTGCTGGCTGGTGCGGAACGCCCCGTCCCATGGACGGTGGGCAGGGTGACTCCTTTCTAAGGGGCTTACGGATGTCGTGGGGGTGAGGACCTTCCTTGGGGTGGGTCTCCGCCACCCAGGCTTGCTGCAGAACCTGGGAAACGCACTCTGCACCTTCCAGAGACCCGGGCGGGTCTCGGGCTCAGCCAGGGGCAGGTGCGTCCACAAGGGCCAGGTGGGCGGGCTTCTTCCCTAGCCCCAGCTGCCTGTCATAGAGACGAGTTCGGGGGTGGGGGGAGGAGGCCCTGGGGAGGTTGAGTGGAGGCACCTCCCTGTCCTGGTTCTTTGGTTCTTTGGTTTCCAGATTCCGAGAAGTTCCAGCCCCTCCAGGCTCTGCCCCCTGGCTGGGGGAGGGGGCCTCATAGGTTCATTCTCTTTTGCTTTTGCACCAAAAGCAGCCGCAACAAAAGTCCAAACATGTCGACGCTGGAAACCAAACCCTTCATCTGCCCGGACCTTTGGAGATAGGTCTACAATAGGACATGATTTCGTTCCTCTAATTTATGAAAAGAGGCACATTAATAAAAGCAAAACTTTCCCAGAATCACATTTTGTAAAGAAATGGGTGTCAACACCGAGTCGTACATATTCGCTCTGCTGGGTAGGTAAAATCGTATCCGACTCGCGCTTCACGCTACGCAGTACGTGGTCTCCGTGGGGCCAGCGCAGGCCCCGGGTAGACGCTGTCCTCAGGGCGGCTGGACCCCACCACTCAGGGCTGCCTTGGCCAGAAGCCACTGCAAGGTGAACTTCAAATAAGAAGGGGCAGATGTGCTTTGCGGTGAAAGGACACTTTACAGGCTGCTCTGGTAAGTCCTTTCGGTCTCTTTCTGACAGTTTTTGCCATTGTCCCCGGGGTCGCCTCCGGGGTGAGGGTTGCCACAGCCCGTCCCTCCCCAGGCACTTAGCCCCCAACAAAGCAGGTCCAGGAAGCGGCTGCCTTGCGCTGGGCGCTGTCCTGCTGGGAAGTCGCCCGCGCAGGGTCCCAGAAAAGCAAGGGGGATGGGTTGTGTTTGCCTCTGAGCCCAGCAGGTGGTGCTGTCGGCCAAGGAAAACGGGACATTCCCTGGACCTACTGTGGCCCCGGTCCCAAAGGAGAGGTCTAAGCAGGGGTCGTGCCCCACCCACAGCCCTGGGCTCCCGCTGGGGCGCTCTCCGGGTGAGGCTCACGCGATGGGCTTGCCCAGCGAGGGGGACCTGGCTCCCACCGCGTGATCCAATCTGATGGCCCCAAACAGCTCTCGCACCATTGGGAGTCCAGCTTTGGTGGAGATGCCAGGGCGGTTGGTTCCAGGTGGACGGGCAGGTGATGGGCAAAGAGCCACGGGGACGGCGTTGCGAGCCCCCTTGTGACGCAGAGCAGTTCCCAGCTCGCACCCGGGACTCGGCTGCTCTGCTGCGAAATGAAGGGGCCCCACAAAGTGACCTGGGGGGAGTATCCAGCGCTAACGTCCCGTGAGGCTGATTATCCCAAGGAGGCCACCAGTTTGCACGGTCACGCTCCTGGGAACAGCCAAGGAGGAAGGGAAATGAGCCGGGGACAGTGACATAGGGGCCTGGGAAGGGAGCTGACGGACCCCTGCACACTCAGTCCAAGTGCTTCGACAAACTGTTGCCAACAAACTGTTGCCAATCCTGACAGCGCATCCCCCAGAACGCTGCCGGCAAAGTTACCAATACCCCAAACCATCTGACTGCATGGAGAGTGAAGATTCCCTACAAGTGACAAGAGGGGAGCACATAAGGCCCAGCTCAGGGTCCCTGGGGTCATGGCCCGTTGATACTTAATTATCCTGGGACCCTCACAATCTGGGACTGTCCCTTCTGGCTCCCTGGTTGGTCATCAGGAGCTTAAGAGGCGACACTAAGCACACGGGCACCACGACACAGAAGACCGGCTCCCAGAGCGGAGAGCGCAGGGACTCACAGCCGCTGGCCGCATCCCGGCCCTGATGCCGGTGGGAGTCGGAGCGGCCGCGGAGGGAGACCGACCTTCAGGGCTCTCTCCATTCCCATCTTTCCTCCAGAAAGCCTGCGGAGTCCGAGCCCGGGATGCCTCACGTCCCAGGCCCGGGAGCATGCGCGCTGCGATGTTGGCGGGCTCCGAGGGGGACGTGGGCTCCTCGCGGTGAGGGGACCAGTGGGCTTTCCCCGGGGAGCCTCTGGCAGCAGTAAGATCTGGGTCCCCAGCCCCTGTGCGAAGCAGCACTGTGGACAGGTCACAAGCAGTGGGACCCGTGTCACAGACGTTCCCGTTGCCTCCGCCACGTCCTCCCTCCTGGCGCGTCAGGAAGAGCTGCCCCGGCCTGAGCGGGTCTCTCACTAACTGCGCTCCACGTTCCGGGGCAGGGCAGGCTTCCCATCTCCCAGCGGGGCTGGCAGGGACGGGCCACCTGGGCAGGGGACTCAGCCGGCCACTCGGTAATTCGTGTGGAAAACTAGGGCCACAGTGATCACTGCTTTGTGGGGCTTCCCAGCCCCTTGATGCCGCTGAGGCCAGGAACTCTCAGAGGGGCGTCGGGCTGTTACCTGCATGTGGGGAGCCAGGTGTCCAGAGCGGGGCCTGGCAGTCCCCTCAGGGAGACACAGATCTGAAGAGTCAACCTCCTCCCACTGCTGCCTGCGGGGAGGGCCGCGGGGGGGACCCCGCCAGGAGGGGACGCAGCAGGGAGGGGACGCAGGCTTGGAGTGTCCGTGGCTCAGAGGTGGCTGAGACGCAGGGCGCGGGGAAGGGGGTGGGTGGGCAGGAAACAGGGAGGAAGGAGGAGGGCGGCGACAGGACCCTAGGGGGACGTGAGTTCGGGGCAGACGGCGTGTCCTGGGGGGACGTGAGTGCGGGGCAGACGGCGTGTCCTGGGGGGACGTGAGTGCGGGGCAGACGGCGTGTCCCCGCGTGTCGTGGGACGGGGCGGCTTGGAGCGCGTGGAGGCGCGTGGAGGCCGCCCCCGGAGGAGCGGGCCAGGTGGGTGCGCACAGCCCGCGGCCACGTGGCCTAGGATTTACTGGCCCGTGCCGGGTCGGGACTTGAGCAGGCGCTGGGCCGGCCTCGATCTGGGAGACGGCCTCAGGTGATTTCGGAAACATGGAACTGTTGTCACGCAGTGACCCGAGCCGGGGCGTCCTGCTTGGCGTCCGAGAACGGGCAGGGCCGCCATGGTCCACCCTGTCACCCGCGCATGAAAGCGAATGTGAAGGACGCGTGACTCTGGCTCGGGGAGCAGCACACACTTTATTCAGGACGGAAACGCCAGGATCGAGGTTGCTTCCAGAGTGAACCTCCCCCCTTGTCATGCGGGAAGGGGGTTCCCGTCCCGAGAAGGACCATCCGCTCCCAGGAATCAGCCCGCGGCCGCCCTGTCACACCCGGCTTCCAAGCGTGTCACATCACTGTGGTTCCTACTGGCAGAGAAGGATTTGGGATCCGCAGGCCGGGTCCTGCGGGAGAGAACTGGCTCTGAGCGTGTGGACAGACCGGGCACCCGCCGGGGCCCCAGGGTCCCAGTCAGCTACTCGGGGGCCCAGGGACACATGGGGTCTCAGGGTGCCTGGAAGGGTCCTCGTGTGTGCATTCCAACGGGGCGTTTCGGTTCCCTGCTTCGGGGTGGACGCGGGTCCTGCTCTGTGGCGAGACGCTTTGGGGGCAGGGCCAGCCAGCTCCGAGTGTCCCGGGGCTGGCCGCCCACCTAGGTCTCGGACAGGCCCGACTTCAGTGTCACCCATCCTGCGGTCACGCACACAAAGTAAAAATAGCCACACGCAAGTCTAGGCCAGTTGTCTCCACATACTTGGGATGACTCCGTTTTTTTATAAAAAGTGCTTTCTAGAAGTCAACATTTCCTTTCAGTTCCTGGCTGTCGTGTTCAGCCAAGACTTGGGGTGACACAGAGGCGAGCGCCTGCCGTGGGCGTCAGTTCCGACCCAGTTTGCACAAGCGGAAGCATCGTCCCGGCTCCCGCCCCGGCTTACTCGTTCTAATGTGTCTGCACTTTCTAAACAAAGTAGGTTACACTTGTCACAAGTCATCCTCCTGGGAGACGCAGCTTGCTCGAGCCGTGAACGCACAGCGAGCGTGTGGAGGGACCGCACCGGCGTGGGCAGCCATGCGGGGTCAGGGGACCAGGGTCTCCGTGATGGCCTCGGGTCTGAATGGGAACATGGACAAGTGGGGACCCTGTGCCCACCCAGGCACCCACCTGCCCTGAGCTCCAGGTGGCGGCAGCAGGCTGTGACACGCTTGTGTCCCGGCGCGTGCTGGGACCCGGCTGGCAGGCTCCTCCTGCACCCGAGTCTGCGGTGCACAGTGAGGCTTTCCGGACGGCGTGTGCCCTGTGGACAAGCACACACCTGCTGGCAGAGGTCATGACTCAGGCGAACGCCTAGGGCCTGTCACACACATTGTCATGCTGTCACTGTGACTGGAGGCGGTGCTGGGACCCCTGGCGCCTCCTGATCCACCCGGGGAGGAGCCCAGGCCTGCTGTTAGCTGGGAGATGGCGCCAGGTGCAGCACAGCCTGCACCGTCCTCCGTCGGACCAGGGGCGTCAGGAGGCCGCGCAGCCCGTCCCGCGCCAGGAGCCCCGGCCGCAGCCCGCGAACGCCCTGCCCAGAGACACCCCCAGCCCCAGTCCTGCCGAACTCGTCTGATCCCACTTCTGATTTGTGCAGGTGGGTTCGGGAAATCACCGTCCCCAGGAGGAGAAGCTGAACTGGGGCCAGGCCCCGTGCCCGCTTTCTGTGTTCTGTTTTCCAGGCGACTACATGCACATGGCGTCTGGACACAGATTTCCTGAGCCGGGACCGTCTGGGAAGCGCGCTGTGCTCCTCTCCGGCTGGAGCCGGTCCTGGCTGCGGCTCTCCCTCGTCAGACCCTCCCACAGCCGGGTGAGACCAGCACCCCTAGGATGACCCACACCACCAGAGGGGCCACGGGGAAGTCAGGAAACGTGACGGGAGGAATGGACGTGGACAGGACGCACTGGGACCCCCGGGCGCACTGAACGCCACACGCAGAGAGGGGACGAGCCAGCGACATGCGTCTGCATGGAAAAGAAGAAAGACTTCGGCTAAACCACGTAACTTGGTGGCCATGGGAGCGGGAGCACAGAGCAGCTGAGTCCAAGCTGCGAAGGGAAGGACGGGGACACCAGAGCAGAGGGGACTCAGGGGTGTGGCTTGGCCTCGTCCCCGCCTCTACCCCTGCCCGTGGCCGTGAGCGGGAGACACCCAGCTCTCTGTGGGGTCAGCGCCCCGTGGGAGCGGGAGTGGGTGCGTCCACCACAGATCCAGGACAGCGGGCCGGGCGCGTGGCACCATCCTCCCGGAAGCCCACCGGGCTGCGGGAGCTTTGGATGAAGCCACGCAGCCTCGCGATGAAGGGCTAGGCGGGAAGCAGGTGTCCCGATGCCAGGGAGTTTGTGGATTGTGGGCGCGGAGTCTCTGGTGTGGACACAGCCAGCTGAGGGGCTGGGGGGAGCCCCACCCACGGGCTCTCCCGTGAGAGCTCCCGCTGCACCCGGGCCAGGGCCCCTCCCACTGCACCCTGTGCCCTTCCAGCCCCAGAGGACAAATTCCTTCCCTTTCCAAGCTTCCCTCTCCCTGGGAGGACCCACAACCAGGAAGCTTCAAGCTCTGGACCAAATTCAAGACCAAAGGCCTTCTGTTGTGGGGAGGGGAGTGGATCCCGGGCGGGGCGCGTGGGGGGGCCTCTGGGCGTGGCTGCAGGCCTCCCCGAGGGCGTAGGTGCTGTCTTTCTGTCCGTACAGAGGCCGCGGGCCAGCGGTCAGTGCCCGCCTGCCCGTGCTGCTCTGAGCGCCTGCGGCCCGGCGGCTCTGCTCTCCGCCGCCACGGGCGACCAGCGACCGAGCTTCGGGGCAGGTATGAAGGCTCCAGAGCCTAGACGCCAGGGCCGTGGACACTGTCCTCCCAAGTGCCCATTTGACGGACGGCCGTCCGTCTTGACAAGAACCCCTTTTCCTTGTGTGGGGCCTGAGGCTTCTCTGTATCACGGTACGGCGGCCAAGGTCTGACGGAGGCGTCGCGTGAACTCAAGTCATGGTGATGCCGGACTTTCACAGCGTGGAGCTCAGTGCACGGGATCGCAGCTCCCAGCCCCTCCGCGGGCGCGGGCCCACGGTCTGGCTCGTTTTCACCGAGGGGGGGTGGCCGGCTACGGCTTTCAGTTACTGCCCGCGCCGGAGCTTCTGAGACCAGGCGGTCCCTAGAACGGGCTCCTTCCTGCCGCCAGCCGCACCTACAACTAGAGACTCTAGACTCTGATGTGACGGCCCGGCAGGCGGCAGGGCCGCCCTGAAGAGGTCGTTGCTGCTGGCCCGTCAGCGGCTTGTCGGGGTGACGGCCTCGGCTCGGACGGCAACGGGCCGCACGGCCATGGCCCGGGTCCTGACGGTCCTGACGGTGTGAACACTCAGGGCCAAAGCAGCCTGGGAGGAGGCCAGGGGCGCAGCGGCCAAGGCCAGGCCCCAGACCCGACAAAGCCCGGGTCTCAACGCTGCTGTAGCTCTCCCCAGCGCGGGCAAGTGACACCTTCCACCAGCACATGCCCCAGCACTGCCGTAGGCGATTCCTGGGGCCTCCGTACCACCATGCCACGGCCCCACGGGCTTGGCCACGGAAGCCTGTTCTCTCCCCTTCCTGCAGCGTGGACGTGTGGGGTCATAATGTCAGCCGAGCGACTCCTCCTGAGGTTTGGGGGGCTCGCTGGGGACCCTTGGCCTGTAGACGTGTCCCCCGGTCTCTGCCCCGATCGTCACCCAGCCTTCGCTCTGTGTGTGTCCCCGTCTGTCCCTATTCCCCCTCCCTGCGAGGACAGCAGTCCTTTCGAACCGGCTCCGACACAACCTCATCCCAACTCGTTATGTCCCCAACAACACGCCAGGGTCCCAGAGGTCGGGTCTCCAACATGTGAATTTGCGGGACGTGTTTCAGCCCATAACAAAGACCTCATATGACCGAAGGGAGAGTTAAATGACATCACGGCTGGATTCACCAAGCCCGTGAGACACACGGCCGTTGCGTGTTCCCCTTAGCCGGTAGATTGAAGGAATTCCCGTCTGAACTGTGGTGTTCATTGGTTCTGCCAGAACTCACGGATCTGTTAAAAGTGTGTCACTTAAATACCATTTACCAGGCAGAGGTAAACCCACATGTCAGGCAAAGAAGCAGGGGCAGGGTGGTCTTGGAGTTTAAAGGAAGTGGGTGCTGGCTTTACTCCTGCGATGGGATGCCTGGGCAGGAGGAGCACAGCCATCCCGTCCCGGAGCTGCTGCTCCCAGGGGCTCGGAGAGGGGCCAGGCTGCAGCCGGCAGTGGTTGGGGACACCTTGGAATGTGATGGTGACCTCCTGGTGGTGACAGCTGACCACCAGCGCTCTGGGTTTGCATGCCACGAGCTTGCTGCTGCAGAGGGGTGGGGGGATGGGGCCGTGGCGAGGACACCGCTGAGCTCCGTGGCATGTCCCGGTAGGCGCAGGGCTGTGGGGTGTGGGCTGGCCCTGGCCAGACGGGGCCAGCAACGGCATCTTGCAGTTTATGCCACCGGGAAGGTTGAGCAAGACTCCGAGCTCAAGTCCTCAGAGCTGTTGGTCAGGAAGCGGGAGGACAGGTGCAGACCCACGTCCTGCAGAGATGCCCAGATCCGCTCCGAAGGCCCCACCATGTGGCCAGTTTTGACGTAAAGGTCCAGCTTTATGTCAACCCAAGTTGCTGATCTGCAGGAGTCTGCGCCGGGTGTGGGGCCGCTGACGAGCCGGTTTTATCCCGGGAGGACCTTTGTCTCCGAGACACCTGGGGACAATCTCGGCTCCTAACGGGGGCATCCCCGGCAACAGGCTGCCATTGCCCCGCCCCGAATCTCCAGCCACAGGCTGCGGATGCCCCGAGGTGTGCGGCCTCTTCCACCTTCACCGCTTAAGGCATGAGAAAGAGCCAGAAATCTGAGCTTTGTACAAAGTCGCTCTGGGGCTGCAGGGGTTTGGGGCACCGAGCGTCTGCACTGGCTTCTGGAACACACCAGCCTTGCCACAGGGGAGGAGACGGCCTCTGCCAGCCTGGGGGGGAGGACTTACCACCTGCAAACCACTGTCCAGGTGAGACCTGCCAGGCCGCCGACCAGCAGGGCGCCCAAGGCGATGGAGACCCAGGACGCCTTCGGGAGCCTCCCAGAGTCTGGGGAGAGGGAGCGGGTTAGTGAGCACACCTGCCGAGGGCTGCGGCCAGTGTGCCCCGCGAGCCCCGGGCCAGCCTGGTCCCAAGGGGCTTGCCTCTGCCCGCGACTACCCAGAGAAGCCATTTCTCAGATGAGCTCCAACGGGTGCGAGGAGTCAGGAGAGCTGCCGGAAAGCTCACTCCCAGCCGCGCATGATGGTGGCAGGACACGCGTGGTCATGGGCGCAGAGCCGCTGGGAGGACGACCCTGCTGCCATCCGTAAGGTGTGCGGCCGACCTGCCCTCCCCTCCCGCTGAGGGCGCACGAGGAGTGTGCTCTTACCTACGCACGTCGTCCCGTCCTCCCCCAGCACGTAGGGGTCCGTGCACTCGCAGCTGAAGCCACCCTTGGTGTTCCTGCACCGGGCCGATGGGTGGCAGGGAGGGGCTGTCACATCTTCACACTCGTTGACATCTGCACAGACCACACGGAGGTCAGGCCGTGTCCCTGTCCTCCCTGTCCCTCACTGCGGCCCTCACCCTGGAGGCGCCTGTCTACTCCCTGCTCCATTGGCAAGAGAATCGAGAACCCCCAGTACCCTGGCAGCCATGTCCCTCTTGTGCCACGTCTGCCCCTGAGCACCCGCTTTCTTGCCGCCAGCGGGTGCCCTCCGAGGTCAGCTCGGCAGTCAGTCAGCCGGCCACGTTGTGACCACGCTGCATGGTGTGGCCGTGATCCTGTGGGGAGACCCGCCCACACTGAGGCTGGTCCCGTCCCGCCTGGGCTGCTGCTCATGTCCGCTCAAGCTCTGTGCCAAGTGCTCCTGTGTGAGTGGAGTGACTGGGGTGTGGGCGGGTTGCGCCGTGGGGCCACCGGCAGCTCACGGCGAGCTGGGCACACTGGGCAGCTGGGGCTCGTTCCACGTGGGGCCAGAGCCTCTCCAGGAGGTTGGCACCTTCCCCCCTGAGTGGGATGTGGCCTGCTGTGGGACAGGGGTGGGTGGGAGGGGGTGGCCAGGGCAGGGCTGGGTCTGTGCCTCCACGCGGACTCTTCCAACTGGACGGCTCACCCTCAGAGAGCGTGTGAGGCCTCGGGCCACGACCCCACGACCCTTGACCCTGGCCCACAGGAGAGCAGAGGCTGCCCAGTGCGGAGTTGGAGCTGAGGCTCCCAGGCCCGGCGAGCCCGTGCCCATGGGTGGGCCGCCGCCGGTGAGGAAGGGGTGCTGCCCTCATGTCTCCTTCTGCCTGAAACCTGGGACCCCTCACTGGATTCCTGAGGCCTGCTTCCTGGTGACTCGCTGAGTCTGTTTTCCTTCAGATAAAACGCTTCTTTTCTGGCCAATTCCAGGAAGCACAGGAGGTCTTAGCG
>PISX010010435.1:0-70413 GCA_004024625.1 Mellivora capensis | reverse complement strand
TCAAGAAAGATGGGGTTTTGGGACGCCTGGGTGGCTCAGTTGGTTGGACGGCTGCCTTCGGCTCAGGTCACAATCCCGGAGACCCGGGATTGAGTCCCGCATCAGGCTCCCAGCTCCACGGGGAGTCTGCTTCTCCCTCTGACCTTCTCCTCGCTCATGCTCTCTCACTGCCTCTCTCTCAAATAAATAAATAAAATCTTTAAAAAAAAAAAAAAAAAGAAAGATGGGGTTTCAGGGATGCCTGGGTGGCTCAGTCGGTTAAGCATCTGTCTTCAATGAGGTCATGATCCCAGGGTCCTGGGATCGAGCCCCACATCGGACTCTCTGCTCAGTGGGGAGCCTGCTTCCCCCTCTCTCTGCCTACCTCTCTGCCTACTTGTGTTCTCTGTCAAATAAATAAAATAAAATCTTTAAAAAAAGATGAGCTCTCAAAATACCATCACTTATTTCATTTTTGGGGGATGGAGAGATGCTTTTTGCTTCTTTTGCTAAAATTCAATTTAATCTTGTACCCAGATCCACCCCGTAATCCTTCCCCTTTCTTGTCCCGATACTGGTACGACATTCCTCTTGACTGCACACAAGATCTTTTTGAGGATATTCTGAGCAAGTAGAACACTGAGCTGTCATTAAAGCCACACAGACAAAGATCACAGAGGTCATTCATTTTCTCACTTGTTTTTCTCCAGTCTTTTTTTTTTTTTTAATGGGGTATAATTTTACCGCACTGACTGCTCTTGCCCTTAACAGAAGCAACAACATAGACCTATAAAACAAGGTGTAAAGTAACAACTGGCATGAAGAAGAGGTAAAGAAAAAGTATTTTTGTGTGCAGAGAAAAAAATCTCTTGACTCTGAGTTGTGTTTGCAAGGCCCCTGGAAACATGGGTGGACTCTGGCTATCTTAAGGATGTGAGTGCAGATGAGGAGCCCAGCAAAAGTGCAGTGAGTGGGTGTTCGGGCAGCAATGTTTTTAATTACGCCAACGGTCAACAACTTTCCATCCCATCTCCTTCACAAAGCATCAGGAAGTCACAAAGCATCAGGTCACAAAGCAGTTTTACCTCCTAAAGCTGCAAGGGCAAAGGCCAGATTTTGCACCAGATTTCTAGGAACGAGATGGACATCTCACATTTTAATTGGGCTCCATGAAGAGCTAGCACATCACTGTGTGAGGGGGTTGCTTACTTGTCTGAAAGATGGGCCGGTAACAAGCCAGTGGTGAAGATTATGCAAAAGGTGGTTATTTTCTCAAAGCATAAATGCTAGAAAGGAAGGCACAAAACTGACATATTACAAGCAGAGAGGAATCAACAGCTTTCAGGTTTTCCTCACTTGAGAATAATCCTGGACGGAGGTGGGAGGGAGTGACTATCCCTTTACCTTTCACTGTGGGTTATTTCCCCAATATTGTTAGACATAATATGGGGAACAAGAGCCATGTTCCCTGCGCCCGTGCTCTTCTCTCTCAGAGCTATGTGTCACCGAAAGCCTCACAGTGCTGGTGGACAGGACGCAAATACACAGGGCAAGGAGACATTCTCCTCAAAGCAGAAGCCATATTGGGTCGCAGGAATGTGGAATTTTACAAAACCTGAAATGGCTTCACTTGGAATACCTATATGGGTACTGTATAGTATTAGGATTGGTTTAAAAAGAAAAAAAAAAAATAGCTTCAGTTGCTGAAATATTTTGAGGAAAAAAGAGCAGTCTTTGTTTGAGTCATGAATTCTACAAGTTCGGTTGACTTGGGTCAGGACTCTGATGAAGGAAGAACAGAAATGGTAACCACGGTCTCGAAGGGTTTTTACCTGATACGAAGAGTCGAGCGCTGTTACTCTGCCGGGTCTCCCCCGTGTATCTATGCCGCGTGATACAGCGGTAGTTATATAACCCATCTTCATTCTGTACATCTTTAATATACAAGGCTCCCGTGGATGTGATGAGAAATCTAGATCCTGCAACAGAAGAAAAGGACCACCCAATTTGAACAGAAGGAAAACAACTCAAATCTCATCCACGGAGACAGTGCATCTCCCCCACCTGAATGAAGCCTAGGCAAAGGCTAATTAATGCTGGGAATGTGTCGGTTACTCTGAGTCCAAGCTATTTTAATTTTTCAATTACCGTAAAGTAGGAGTTTTGAGTAAGTATCCTATACGGTAAATATATACTTAGAAAACCTAATCTCATGAATGAAATTTTAAGGTCGCGTTTGATCATTGGAGTAGAGAACGGGCGTACAATGATGTGCAGTGAGTTTAAAAGATTTTCCTTGGTGACTACTTCTCTCTTACAACGTGACGAATCAAGGGACTGTTAACCTCATTCGGTGAACTTCTACCTCACGTGAGCAGGAACTTTCACCTAAGTTTGACGTGTTTCCATGAAACTCACACGTTAGGCTGGAAAGGAGTGAAATACCCACAAACTTCCCAGAAGGACTGTCTTACCTCCTCATAATAACAACCAACACATAACACTCGATTCTGTCACTAAGACCAGTTCCCCGTCGTCAGTGTTCTGGAGGCCTGTGTGGTTTCTCAGCCACGACTCCGACAATCGTCAACCATCACTTTCCCTCCGGGATGCACGCCTTTGCTGGTCTCCCCGTACAGAACTGTCCACACTGAGAGACCAAATGCCAGTGCTGCTCTAGGAAGGATGAAGATAATTCTTCCCTTGAAAATGTAAATATCTGAAGACAGTTTTTACTGTTCAATTATAATGTGATGATAAACCAAAGGAAGGCAAAGGCATGAACCCCGAAGCGAGCTGTGGTACTCAGACGGGGAGTGACTCAAGATCCCACTCTCTGAAGCTGTGATTCTCTTACAGAATATTTCTCTGCCTGCTATAGTTTTAGTTGGGGGATAATGCAATTTTGTGACTTTCAGTAAGTGCTAAAATAACAATCATTCACTTTATTTTATTGTTTGTTGTTTTTAGGTTCATTTGAAACTTCCTTTTTTTTTTTATTTGAGTCAGAACTTACCAGGGATCTTGACTTCAATAATTTTAGGTCTCAAATAGTTAAGTTATGAACACAATTCCTACAGCCCTTGGTTATTTTTTATAAAGACTACACTTTATTCCTTAACCAGTTGTTCACATAAAATAAAAATAGCTTATGGTTTCTAACACAAGTAAGAGCAATTCAAAAGGGCATGGATAAGAAAAAAAAATCACAAAACAGATACCAATCTAAAATAATCTTTTTAAAAGAACGCAAATTAACAACAACAAAAAAAGAAGTACAAAAATCTTTAAGTAAAAAATTTCACTTTTTAAACCACTTTAGTTATTTCAGGATATATTATAAATATGGTAGATATTAGAATAACTAGAAAAGCAAATGCTGTATATTCTAGATATTTTTTGCTTTATCCTCCCCCGAAGAGGAAGCAACTAAAAATACCTTTTGCCACTTGTTGTATGTCATCACGCACCAGCATTTCTTACCAATACATACTGTGTATAATTGAAACATTCTTTCTTTCAATATATTTTGCAAACTTACATGATGTTTTAATAACCACCTCTTCTAAAGTACTGAGCCATGGACAGGAAAGAGGAACAAAAAGATCATGTGTGTAATTCCTGGCAGCTTCCTCACACAGGGTATTTTCATTAGAACTGGCCGTCAGCAGTGGTGAGATGGAAGTAGAAGCGCTCTGTGTACTGCTTGCTTCAAAGTGCTGGGAAATGCACCAGGAGGAAGCAGCCGCACGCATTCATTACTCTGCTGATTCTGAGCGGGCCCTATTCTCCAGGCACATTTAATTTAACCACTTACTTGCTCATGTAAGTTCTCACTTTTTTTTTTTTTTACCACTTAGTACGCCCAATAAGACCCTTAAGACATGTTGTTTCAGAAGAACTTGAACTTCACTTGTTTTAAATATTCCTGAGGGGTTCCTAGGAAGAAGGAATTGTCCCAACTACTATACCTCATTGAAACCATCTCTGTCTAGTGCCTCATTTCCCACTGAAACCCATTTCAAAATTGACCAACATTTTAAATCAAAACAAAGGTGGAGAACAGAAGCCTTTGACAAGGAGAGAACCCTGAAGACCCAGGGTCTGGGTTAGTCTGAACCCCCAGTGGAATTTTCAGGATCAACAAGGACACAGAGTCTTTGGAGCACCAGATGTCTTGTCTCCATGGTGATAAGAAATCATCTTAACGGCTCCCTAACTTGCCACCATGTGCCATTTCCTGCCTTATATCATCGGAGCCTTTTGTAACACATAGAAAAAAAGGTTCGTTCACATCCTGAAAGGGGATTGAAGAATGTAGCTCTGTTAAAATAAGCAAACACTGAGATACAAAATATGGATATTAGTAATCCACCCACACATGAACTCTGTCTCTGTCTCACACTCACACATACATGCGTACACACACACACACACACACACATACCTTTGCTACTCACAACTGTCTGGTAAGATACAACTGTGCAAAAAGCCAAAATTTTATAGGTGATTTTATTTCCCTTGGAAAACCATTAGCACTTCAGATGAAAACATTTCTCAAACATAGTGCATACTTTGTGTCATGTTTAAACATATGGCAGATCAGTCAACTGAATGATAGTGAATGATTTTGGGGGTTCTGGGTCATCATTATGGATATCTATTATTGAGCTACACTGCTGAATTATTACAGGGGTGTCTCAGAAGCTATCTTGGCTTCTCAATATGCACTAAATGGTTCCCAGATGTTGAAGGCCCAGTTCTGTTTTCAGCAGTGTATCTGCTCCTTCCTTTGCTACCAAGCAAACCAAGAGTTCTTCTCTCTGCTGCCCATATCCCCATCAACACATCCACAAGGTGATACATTCAGAACTCTGAGAGGTGGAACCAGACAGACACAGCACAGTTGTTAGAGCATTGCATAAACTAAGAATCTGTGAGTCATGAGGAAGTGTTGGTGTGGTTCTCCAATGTTATTGATGTGAGCTTGTATGCTAGTGCCACTAACAAGCCCACAGCTTGGGACCAGGTCAGCCAGCTCAGCATAGGGGCTAGAGGGATATTTCTATCTGGAGACATAAAGCTAGAAAAGAAAATAGAACATCCGCACAATTGAGAGTATTCTAGGAACACTTGGGGTTTAGGTCCTGCAGCTACACTCTTCCTGTTTCCTTTTCAAGTTTTTTACGCAATAGCATCAGAGCAGAAATTAAAAGAGTGGCAGTCTTAGCCACCCATTTGCCCAGTTACATGTAGCTGAAGATCTGAGCTGAAGAAGGCAGGTGTCAGAGACGTCCAGAAGGAAACATATGGAAGCTGATGCTAGGAAATCCAGAGTTGAAGGGTATGCCATTCAGTGGGCCAGCACTCTCCTGGGCTCTGGGAATCCAAAAAGGAATGAGACACAGCCTCTGTCTTCAGGGGGCTTATGACCTAAAGAGATTTCGGTCTTAGGGTAGGAGACATGGCATCAAGGAGAGAAAACAGGATGGAAGGGAAAAAGCTAAAATGTGATCAGGAAAGCCTGTCTCACCTGGCTGAAGGTAACTACCAATACCAGGGAGGAAAACTGTATTATTACCAAACCTGCCTATGTCCTTGCAGATGGCTCCAACATAAATAATTAACTTTCTGTGTCAAAGCTGCCTTCATTAATCTGCTTGCCAGTCTACTCAGCTAATTTTGTTCTCATTCTTTTTTTTTAAGATTTTATTTATTTATCTGACAGAGACACAGCAAGAGAGGGAGCACAAGCAGGGGGAGTGGGAGAGGGAGAAGCAGGCTTCCTGCCGAACAGGGAGTCAGGGAGCCCCATGCAGGGCTTGATTCCAGGATCCTGGGATCATGACCTGAGCCCAAGGCAGACGCTTAAGGACTGAGCCACCCAGGTGCCCCTTTTTTCTTATTCTTTTTTTAAAAAAGATTATTTATTTATTTATTTGACCGAGATAGCAAGTATGCAGAGAGGCAGGCGGGTCGGGATGGGTGGGGGGAGCAGGCTCCCCGCCGAGCAGAGAGCCGAGCCGGATGCAGGCCTCAATCCCAGGACCCTGAGATCATGACCTGAGCTGAAGGCAGAGGCTTTAACCCGCTGAGCCACCCAGGCGTCCCCTTTTTTCTCATTCTTATAAAGAATCAAGTTAAAAAATCTTTTCCTTGGTACCAGGTAGAACAAGCTTGCCCGCCTGTAAGGATTTCTCATTGTGGGAGAAAGAGCTGGGTTTACTCATTTGTTATGGAAAAAAAAAAAAAAATTGAGCAAAGGAAAAAAAGAGAGAGAGAGAAAGAGAGATAACAAGAAACAGACTCTTAACTACAGAGAATAAACTGATGGTCAGCAGAGGGAAGGTGGGGGGGCATGGGTGAAATAGGTGACGGGGGCTCCAGAGGGCACCTGTCCTGATGAGCACTGAGTGATGTACAGAATTGTTGGATCACTACTGTACACCTGAAAATGACACAACACCATGTTAACTACTCTTGAATTAAAGTTAAAACTTAGCACAACACTAAAAAACAGTAAAAAATAAAAACAAAGGTAACTAAAATGACAACAACAACCACCACCACAACAACTGGGCTTTAGAATCCAGTGGCTCCAAATCCCCAACCTGTCAAAGTCACTTTCCAGCTGTGTGACCTCAGACAAGACATTCAGCCTCTTTAAACTTGGGCTTGTGTATGTAGGAAAGGCAGGTGGTGAAGAGCCTCCTCTTTGTTCCAGTATTGAAGCTCAGATTAATGCGTGGCTGTCATCTCTCAGGTAGTCACGCCTCAAGTGTGATATCTAGAGAAGCAGGCATGATGTGTGTTATTTTGCTGTTCTGCTGGGCTCGGTCAGTAGTCCGTCGACCGCATGAGCACAAAGCTGCCCAGGGCTGTCAGCCTGCCTGAGCCAGACAGGGAAGAGCCCACGGACACAGACACCATATTGAATTGTTCATGTATTTGCTGACTTCTCTGAAGCAGCCTCATGTAGCAGGAAAAGCATCCGAGTGGAAACAGCCCGCCTGAGTTTTAAATCACATTCCTGCCACTTGAAGCTATGTCATCACGGGCAAAATATTTCCTGAACCCCCGTGAGCCAGGATCACACAACAGGGAACTAGCAGGGTGCGGAGGGACTGAACAAGGCCTGCAGAGCAGCTTGCTAAATCCCAGGGTGCGGCTGGGGGCAGCGGATGGCCATACCAACACCATCCTCAGACATCCTTCCTGCAGGGAGCTGGGGCATTCGTGGAAACCCGAGGTCTTCCTCTATAATCATCATCACGTGATTTGAATAAGAGTATTCCCTGCATATCTGTCAGTATCTAAATACAAGACAGATATTCTGAAGTTTTCCAAAATAACCATTTCTTACCCTTTGTATCTCATCCAACACAAGGTTCTTCTGTTCCTACTTCGAAGATACATCCAGAATGGTACGCTTCCCCATCTCCGCTACATACCCTGGTCTGGAGGTCTCGGGCTTTTCTCACTCTGTTTCTACTGCTCCTCTCAGCCTGTTCCCCATCCAGCAGCTGTGGTCATTCAGCGCAGTGGATCAGATAGATCATTTACTGTCCACTGGATCCCACTCGGCTGAATTATTCATGGTGGCCTAGGCTCAGGCTTCGACCATATTTCCAAAAGCCATTCACCCTCTCTCTCCTTTTGCCACCACGGTCCAGCCAACCTGTCCTCTTAATCGCTCTACCTGAGGAACCCTGAGCCCATCTCTCTACCTGGCTGACTCCTTCTTATCTTTCTAGCCTCAGTTCCTAAATCAACTTCCCAGCAATGCCAGCCCACATGAACGTACCCACGGTCACTCATGCTCACAGAGCTTGATTTTATTACATCTACGTGAGGTTGCCTCGTGTATGTTTAAGATTGGCATAACATCTCTCTCCTCCAACCAGAATAGCAGAAACTTGATTTGCCTTGCTCGATTTTTCATCTCCATTACTCAGAGTGGTGACTAGCTGTGCTATCTGGAAATATTTGTTCAGGAGGTGGGCGGCTGAAATGGTCTGTTGTTGCTTGTATACAAATGTGTCTCTTCTTAAGTCTGGGTAAAAAGAAAGCAAGCTGAAATACCTCTTTTTAGGTTTCAACATGTAACTGCCTCATGTATAATACATAAAAAATCATATTTTTTCCCCTCTAGGAGAGACTATAATATATTCTTTTATGAAAATGAGCATATTTTAGGATTTTGATGTTAATTATTCTTTCATTATGCTCTCTGGCTTTTTCCCGTGCAGCTGGGCTGTTAGCTCTTCAATAGGGACAATACTATGTTCAGGAAGATTTTTTTTTTAATATTATTTATTTATTTATTTGACAGAGAGAGATCACAAGCAGGCAGAGAGGCAGGCAGAGAGAGGAGAGGAGGAAGCAGGCTCCCAGCTGAGCAGAGAGCCCGATGTGGGGCTCGATCCCAGGACCCTGAGATCATGACCTGAGCCGAAGGCAGAGGCTTAACCCACTGAGCCACCCAGGCGCCCCCAGGAAGATTTTAAACGCATATTTGATTTTTCACTTAGTCAGAAATATATCTTGGTTTTTTTTTGCTTTTGCAATGTGAACTGAGTTAATAGTAATTAGAAGAACAGATGCTTCTTCTAATAGGATGGCAAATGGTAGCGTAACACAATGAAACTTGTATCAGCTGTGCCTACCACCTCCAAGTGACAGCCGGCTGTGTAATGAAACTGAGCTTTGTCCCGGGCACTTTCCATAACAGTCTCCAAGAAATAAGAGGAGGATTGAAAGTTAAGTTCTAAGTATTTGGAGCTAGAAACAAGATGAGCTTCTGAATGGATATCTCAACATTTTGGGGGCATTTGAAAGCTGAATTAGCATTAACTAAAATAGAAGTGGAAACAGATAAATATATATATATATATATATATATATATGTACATACATATATATAAATAGGCATATTTTTATTTATGCCTATTTATATATATATAATCTATGATAAAGTTAGAGTTATTGCCTTCTCTTAATTCAGATGTAGAGTAGAATGGAATTGAACTCTTCCTTTGGTTCTGAGGTAGATCTGTTGTGTGATGTGATGGGTGGACGCCAAGCCATAGTTAGATACAGGTGTGAAGCAGCTACAGAAACAACTTGGACAGGTGAGTGGCCTGATAAAAATGATTGTTCAAAGAAAATTATATTGAAAGCTGCGTATGAGGGAGAGGAGTAGGTCCTCAAGATAAGACTTCTAACCTGGTGTTATGGGTTGAAGTGGGTTCCTACCCCCCAAAATTCAGGAGTTAAGTTCTAACCCCCAAGACCACATTCCAAATACATGGCCTTATTAGGAAATAGGTTCATCACAGGTGTAATTAGTTAAGATGGGGTCATACTGAAGTAGGGTGCACCCCTAATCAAATGTGGTGGTTGTCAGAGCAAGTGGAAATTTGGACAGGGACATCTAGGTTTGGGCAGTAATCCTAATCAGAGCTAACAGGTATTACATGCTTAGTATGAACATCCTGTGTTTTGACCCATTTGGTTCTCAAACAGCCCCACGAGACAGGCACTGTTATTATTCCCACTTTATAGATGAGAACAGTAAGGAACAGAAACTAAGTGACTTGCCCGTGTTCACACAACTTTTGGTATCCCCACCAACATGCTGCCCTGGTATCGTGCCTGGGAGCTCACAGCCTGGCTCTGGGTTGTGTCCCAAGACACAAAGCACGGGAACAGGCATAGTGGAACGTAAGTGACACATCCAGAATCATTTAAGCCAAAGAATAAACGGAACTGGATTGGGAGAAGAGTGTTCCAAGTGCTCAGTCTGAGGGATGGATGGGACTGGGATGGTACTGACAGGCAAAGAAGCTGGGGAGAGTGTCTGTTTTCATAGGGAAGGCATGCTTCCTTTCAGTGTGTGACAAAAGTCAGGCTGGAGACAGAGCTTTGGGAATCAAGCTCTGCATTCCAAGAAGCCCTTGATGTGACCTGCTGCCCAGGAACCCCCCAGGTCTGGAGTGGAGGAAAAAGGGTAGCAAGACACAGCAAGAAAAAGGAGGGACAGAGACCCAGGAGGGCATGGGATTCTGAAAACCAGGTGGGGAGGACTTCCAGAAAGGATGGTAGAGACATCAGCATTGCATCTCCCTGTCAGCAGAAACTAGAATTCACATGTGACCCAAAAGAGTCTCCGTGTCGTCTTCTGTACAGTGGGGAGATATTACCTTCCAGAAAATACTGTAGTGTTGAATAAGAACATCCATGTGTGTGCCTGCTAGAGAAAGCCATTCTAGAATAGTTGTAATCTGCAATAAAATGCAATGATAAAGTATCCCAATTGGCTAGGTCAATAAAAATACTAAATATCTAGCTACAGACAGCTAGGCATGTCTACAATGAGTTTAAAGATTGCCACAAATCATTACCAAAGGGCAAAATAGTGTAAGACGGGTAAATGAAGAGGCACGAATCCCAGAATTAGACAGCTTGATATTGCAAAAATGTCCACCATCCACAAATGAAATTAATTGTATTTTGATTGATTTCTGAGTGGAATTTATCTAAAACTTGACAAAAGTCAAAGTGGATTAAGACAAAATGTGATTTTTCATCCAGGAGATTAGGAAAACATTAAAATATGCAATAATATGTAGACTTCACAGGGCATGGGGAATGCACATGTACTGTAGGAGCATAAATGGGGGAAGTCTTGGTTTTTGGTGGGCACTCTAGTGGCCTATTGCAAATGTAGGAATTACATACAGTTCCCACCAGCTTGACCCTTCAAGGAGTCTGTCCTATGGAAGCACTCAAACACGTGCACACACCAAGCCAAGCAGAAGAGGTACACCTCAGCCTGTGCAAACATGAAAAACCATAAACAAACCTAAATGCCAATCAAGGGGTGAATAAATGAACTTCCGGTGTATCAGTACTATGCAGCCCTTTAAAAGACAATAAGGTACAACACCCAGTGCACCATGCAATATGTAACAATGAGTCTTGGAACACTAAAAAAAATAAAATTAAATTAAATTAAATATAATAATAAAAATAAAATAGACAACAAGGTAAATGTAGGCAGGCTGCATACTGCATGTGAAGATTTGTAAGATATCAAATACAGTGAGTATAGGACACTTCATAATGTCCTTTATGAAAGGCAATGGATGTGTGCCTGTGTATAAATCTGTGTAAATGAACAGAGAGCAAGGTGTCAGAAGATACCCACCAAAATGTGAGCTGTAGTCAGCTCTGAAGTCACCAGCGGACTAGGGCAAGGGAATGGAGAATTGCAGGTTTTATTTCATAGTCTCGGGTGTTTGAGCATCTTAAAGGAAGACTCTATTAGTGCACTGCTTGTGCCGTTGAGATTTATTTTGAAGAAGGTGTCAGTGGGTGGTGAGCATATGGACGCAGCAGGCGTAGACCAAACTCATTTGAGCAACACGACAGAGGGGAAGGAGAAAAATCCAGGATAATATTTATATTGGGAGTAAATGTGTCAAAAGATGGCCTTTTGTTAAGGTTGGTTTTCAATCTGATCACATTGACACCTACCGAAAAGCACAAGGGGGGCTTTCAATATTTACCCTGATCTTCGTAACCGTCCCTCCAACAACCCAACCCCAATGTCTCAGCAGTAGGTAGGGGATCTCCTGATCTCCCAGCCCTACTTTGGTAACACAGGGCTTTACCCCTAATTGTATTCAATCTAGTCTGTTTGCATGTGTAACTCTGCCTTCCCCAATGTCAGCAACCTCTCCAGGGGAGGTCAATCCCCGTGTTTGCCTTACTTACCTACTGTTTCCCCCCACCTCACACAGTGTTGAATTAAATGCTCGTTTGAATACTGATGACCTGCTTATTTCGGATTTTTCCCGAAAATAGGCTCAGTACACAGGGCATATTTTCAGGATCTGCTGTGTTTACAAAAGTGTCACCAAGATATTCAAAGGAGTCCTGAAGGACCGGCCTGGACCTTGGGTTGCCTGGAGGAAATCACTTGTTCAAAAAGGATGACATTGCCCCCGTACATGGGGCCTGAAGAATAAACTAGGAACCCTGGGCTAGATCTGATAAGTAAGGAGTGATTTGGCGTATATATGTTAAATTCTCTCAGAGCAATCTAAGACATTTTTCTTATGTAAATAAAATTCTCTCAGTGAAATTCTCCTGCAGTTAAATGAGGCTCAATTATGCACTACTAATTTCAGCCTGCACACTGCATTCCAACTGTATACCTAATTACCCTATTTAGTCTCTTAATGATCAGATCTTCGTTCTTGAGCAGATAGTGCAGTCTGCCATTAATCTTTCCTCTAGTTAGATTCCAAGTTATTTAAATGAATAAATCCTTGGAAAGAATAGAATTTGATTTTCAAAGGAATTATTTTAAGGATTTTTTTTTTAAAGAGCCGAAGAAACTTATAAAATTTAAATTGTATGTCTTCATATATATGATGAACAAAACGGTTTGGGGCCCTGATATCTAGGAACAAATATTTTGGTGAGGGAGAAAATCAAAACAAGTAAATAGACAAAGAAAATAATTACAAAATGAGATAAGGGCTCTTAAGGGAAATAAGGCATGGAGGCTGAATCCACATGAATAGAACTGCTGTTTAGATAGAATGGGGGAGGAAGGGTTTCTGTGGAGGGTATTTTTCACAGGAGGCACAGTGGAGGGGAGAGTAGGGCTGAGAAGAAGAAAGAAAAGAAAGCATGTGCCAAGGTCCTGACGTGGGGAAATGGTGGCACATTCAAGGAGTTGAAATAAAATAAGTTTTGAAAGTAGAATTGACTGGACATGGATTTGGCCTGGAGGCTGGGGTGAGGTCAAAGGCAACTTGTAGGTTTGGGGAGGGGTGCTGGGCAACTGGAGAGGAAAACATTTGCTGGAAAGGAGAAGCCTTGGGGCATGGCACTGGTTGTCCATAGGTGACTTATTTTGGACTTCTGGGCTTTAACAGATTGTGGGAAAGGTAAGAAAAAGAATGCCATGAGGGCTGCTTGCCATATCGGGGTAACTCACATCTGGAAAGACGCATCAACAGTATTCCCTGTCCCATGAGATTTCTGACTTTGAGGTAGGAAGAGCATGCATATTTCATGTTGATCATCTGTTCCAGTTGTGGCTGCGTGATACCGTGCTCATTAAAAAGCAACCTTTTCAGAAAGGAAAAGAAAGACGAGAAGAACAAAGCACCGTTCTTCGATCCGCAATGCCTGTGCTTACGCTGGCTGACCACGCTGTGGACCCAAGAGGCATGGGAGCCCCTGGGCTTCTTGGTGAAACACAGTGAAAATTAATCATAAAGTTAGTCTGCCTCATGCATATGACATATGGTTATGGGGAAGAATTTAGAAAAATAGGAACTGTTAAGGCTGAAAATAGACACAGTGGCCACTTAATATTACAGGGTAATGGTTCTTCCCATGGCGGGCAGTGACCTATTAATGGGCTGTGAAATCAATTTCATGGATTGTAACTTTGTTTTTTAAAAAATAAAATAGAGTCGATAGAACGAATTGGGGTGCATCACAGATAGGACGGGTAAGTCTTCTGTGAAGGCTTTGTTTGAATTTACAGGAGCCCATACAGATTGTGGAGGTGTTTGTCCATGTCTGTGCGCATGCATCTCTGTATACGTTTGTGCTTACTGGGTCCCTACCAGATGTCTTTTTCCATATGTATTTCTTACTGTGAGTAAAGGAAAAAAGTTTTGAAGAGCACTGGCGATCTAGGTGTTCTTTTTTTCACTAGGTTTCCCACCTCCAGGCAAGTCTCATGGTCTTCATCTATTTGGAATACTTAAAGTCTTCCCTTCACAGACGCAGACTGGCAAGGCTCTAAGGCCGCAGATGGGGTGGTCCTTACAGCCACAGTGGCAGATGAAGCCACTGACTTCTTTTCTCGGCTGCATCATTTGAAGGTCTTGGATTACCTCTGTTTCTTGACAATGCAAGAAAATGTCTACAGGAATTACAGGGAATTTACTGAGCATTCGTGCAAATCTGCATGCAAGTATATAGTTACAAATCTCCCTCCCCCACAACCATGGTAGAAATCATGTCAGATACAGCTCCTGGAGATTGGATACCAGATCCTCTTGTTTTCCAGTGGTCTGATCCAATGGGATTGGGTAGAATCTATGCCAGCTTCCATGTCCCAGAGCCTTAGGCTGTGAGAGTAACTCAGTTTCCCAAATGGCTTCTCAGTATCTAGCTGACCATGAACCCCATCACCTGGCAGAGTCTTTCCTAATACAGTCATATAGCAATTGTGGAGCTGGTAATAGGGTTGAAGGTAACCCCATGGTTAAAGGCTAATTTCTAGTTACAGGGAAAGAAAACTCACCATAAATGTATGAGCCATACAAAGCATGGTGAAACAGTGCCAGTTCAATATACATTTGTGTTGAGGTAAAGAAAGACTGAAAGATAATATGTCCATGATGAATCAGGATGAGACAGGACCACTGTTGGAACACAGGCTGATGAGATTTTACAAAGAAATGTCATGAGAACATGCAGTGAAAAGTTTTTACCCAACACACGTCATTAGTGCTTCCAAGTCTTCCAAAGGGAAAGCCTCTGGAGGGCGGCCCCGACCTACCTACCAGCTGTGTGCCTCTGTCTTCCTTTTGCTCTGATTCTCAGGATGTTCTGTGAGGACAAATGATCTCTGCTCCTCCCCCAACACTTGTCGATGTCCTTTTTTCTTTTTTCTTAATCACAGGATAAGTAAGCCACTGGCTACGAGCCTTTGGAGGGCAGCTGCATCTGGCCAGAATTTAATATTACTGTTTTGTTTTCACTATATTTGTGTTGTTTTTAACTTGAGAATTTCCTAATGAAGTTTTGTATTTTAATTCCAGTATAGTTAATGTACGGCGTGGTATTAGCTTTAGTGTACAATACAGTGATTCATCTCTTCCATAGGACACCTGGTGCTTAGCACAGCAGGGGCCTTCCTTCATCCCCACCACCTCTTCCCACATCCCCCACCCACCACCCCTCTGGGGACCATCCGTGTGTTCTTTGTAGTTAAGAGTCTGGTTCTTGGTTTGCCTCTCCTTCTCTTTTTTCCCTTGGCTCATTTGTTTTGGTTCTTAAATTCCACATATGAGTGAAATTTGTCACTATATTTGTATTTGATATACACAAACACACCTATACATAGCTAATCATACTACTTAAAGGCAGCAATGCACATATTCTTTAAGACTATATTGCCTTCAGACAATATGAGTCATGTAGACAGATAAATAACAGAGAAGATGATATTCAGTGACTGCAGAAATCGTAACGGTGGTTCATGAATGACCAAACTTTGAGATGCACTATGTGCGTGATGTTTCCAAGGAGAGTGAATTATATACATTGTTGCTTGGAGAAAAGGAAGGCCAGACAGATCTGGACTCACAGAGGGCCTGGCCAGAACAAAGCTGGTGACCTGGGAAAGCACGGGACAGGCCGTCCGTGCGTTACACCATGAGGTCGTGAGCAGTACAGTAGGCTGCTGGGAGGCCCAGGGCTTGGTGCCAGGATAGTGGCAGATGATTTCCAGATTTCAAGTCAAGAGCTAAACCCAAGTGAAGCAGAGGTCAAATTATGTTTGGAGAGGGAGCAGAACCGGGAAGATGTAGACGATGTTACCAAAGCCAGGCAGCAAGACAGTCGGCCGCTGGGGAAGCCACTGGGGCAGCACCGGGCCAGAGCAGAGAGAGACAGGGCAGAGGGCTCAGCATCAGGACAAGGGGTCCCCGGTCCATAAGGGGCCTGTGCTTTAGAGGAAGTTCCGGCCTCACAGAAATCTATTTCTTTTGACTTGCCCTGCTCCTATGTCCTCAGTCCCTCATCCTCCTTCCATTTTTCATGTAATTGAAGAAGTACAAACTGCCCACAGGCAGAAAATGTTCACCTGTGTGCCCACCACACAGAACTGACCACTGTTAACATTCTTACGTGCTCTATTTATTTTAGTGAAATAAATGATGCTTTACAAAAAAAAAAAAAAGATAAATTCCTCTCTTTGTTCCCTCTCCTCTCCTATTTTTTCCTCCTAAAATTCCATCGTTATCAGGATTTTTAAAAAAAGATTTTATTTATTTATTTGACAGAGAGAGAAGGATCACAAGTAGGCAGAGAGGTGGGGGGAAGCAGGCTCCCCGCTGAGCAGAGAGCCTGATGCAGGGCTGGATCCCAGAACCCTGAGATCATGACCTGAGCTGAAGGGAGAGGCTCCACCTGCTGAGCCACCCAGGAGCACCGCAGGATTTTATTATATGTATTCTGTTCTGTTTTTATTCCATTGCCCACACCTAAATGCATCCATGAAGTGGACATCTATTTTTCTGTATCTTCTTTCTTTTTTCAAATTTACATAGACAGTTTACTGTTTACTATGGGAAAACTTGCTTTTTCCACCCAACATTATGCTTTTTAAACTCTATCCACCTTGATACAGAGAAATCAAATTCATTCTTTTTGATATAAGTATAGCATCATATTGTCTAAATAGAAGTCATGCTAAGCACCACAAGGGAACTCAGAGGAGGCACGTGTCTTTCTGGGTTTTCTTTTCATTGCTGTAATCTCAGCACCTGGAACAGTGCAACCCACACACACAGTAGTTGCTCTTTAAGTATGCACCAAAAATGAACGTGTCCTTTCATTCCACGACTGATGGGCTTTGAGAGTCCACTATACACAGAGTCTCCTCAGACAAGCTTTACCGAGAGGTCGTCCTGACACGGACACGTCTTCCTCCATATGTAATTACTGGGTCGAGAACTTGTGTTTTCAGTTTTCCTGGCTCCCCCGCCTTGTGACTTCTGAAAGGTCTGCCATCTCACACCGTGGGTCACTGCTCTGGCTGTCCAGACTGGTGTTTGCGAGCCACTGACAACACGGCCAGAGCGCATGTGGCTGGTTTTGCAATGCCTCTCCCTCCCCCGTGTACATTTTTAAATTGACAAACCTCGGGGCAGCGGGGTGTCTCAGTCGGTTTTAGCATCCGACACTTGGTTTCAGCTCAGGTCATGACCTCAGGGTGGCGAGTTCGAGCCCCGTGCCCAGCTCCACGCTCAGTGCCAAGTCTGCTTGAGATTCTGTTCTCCCTCGGCCTCTCCCGGCTGTGTGCTCTCTCTGGGTCCAAATTTAATACATGAATCTTTTTAAAAAGTTGGTAAATCTTTATGGGAAAGGAGAAGAGGAATTACTCCAAGTAATGAAATAATCCCAAATATAAAAATAAGTACGATCTGCACCGCCTTCATACCTCCTCATAATGGCACGTTATTATTTTTAACTTTCTTGCTATACAACCACTTAATGAATTTTCCTTTAAGTAGTGAAATAAAATTCCTCCTTGAGTTCCTTTTGGTCATTTATGTCACAAAAACACGGCATATTATTTAGAATCATATTTTCCTATTTTTCTTTCCAATAATTTAATATGGTCAGCAAGTCAAAAGTAGGTTATAGCAACATTCATTTCTGAACATGTAAAAGATTAATTATTATGAAATGCTTGCACAGAAGAAACTAGAGATGGTGGGTCAACATAATAAACATCCATTTCAATGAGTATCTGAGCTGTCGGGTAAGGACAATTCCTTAGGGACCTAGAAGTGAGGAAGAAATCAAACACTATCAAACACTCTAGAGCAAAGATCTCATTGATGCTATGGGTGTCGTGGGACATCTGGTCGCCTAGGAAGCAATGAGGAAAGGAAAGAAAAGGCTTCAGTCCTGCAAGGGATGAGGAAGCCTCTGCAGAAAGTAAAAACCTTCCCCACAGGGCAGACCAGAAGAGAACAATTCCTACCAAACACCCTCATTTGTCCCTGCCTGGGCTTTGGGTAGGAAACATGTCTGACCACAGCACAAGGCTGGCTCAGCTTTGGGGTTTAGATGTATGCTATCTACAGGGCCTAAGAAACTTTATGCCAGGAAATTAGCATAGAGTGACCCAGTTCCCAAGACCAAGGGACAGAAGCAAAGGTCAACCTTTCCTGGAGAAACAAACTACAAGGGATGTTTAAGCCCAACACTGAGTTCCCAATCCTAACCCATGGAACATAGTAAAGAACAATTTACTCTAAGAAAAATCAGAAGAAACAACAGAGACCCCAGATAATGGAACAACTGGGTACAGATTAGTCATTAATAAATTTTTTTTAAGATTTTATTTATTTATTTGACAGACAGAGATCACAAGTAGGCAGAGAGGCTTCCTGCCAAGCAGAGAGCTCGATGCAGGGCTTGATCCCAGGAACCTGAGGTCATGACCTGAGCCAAAGGCAGAGGCTTAACCCACTGAGCCACCCAGGTGCCCCTCCACCCATGTCTTAAACTGGGAGGCATCTATTTCCTATTTGAAAAACCAAACCATATGCTTTGCCATTTACAAAGAAATTTTATAGCCATTACTATATTGAATCTCCATAGCAAAACTATGAACATAAAGGCCATTTTAAGACATAGACCCTCATTCTCCATTGATTCCTCAGATTGTGTTCTTTGAAAATATTTGACACAATTCTAAGAAATGTCAACTTTACATTTTCAGAGTTGTGTCCAATCTTACAAAAGCCTATGAGAATGCATTCCAATACAAATGGGGTATGGTTACAGGAATTCATTGCTCAAAGGTAAGCAAGTCTTTCTTTTTCTTTTTTCTTAAATTCCCTACATTTTCTTCCCACATTTTCTCACCTAGGAGTTGCTCACAAATTCTGTGTGGAACACATTCATTTCCTATTTGTTTACATAAACGTTTCTCACAGCAAATATGGTGGACAGTGTAAGGATCCTGTACCATTCAGATGCTGGGGGTATACAGCATGGCAAATTTACCTTTTCCTTCAATCTGACTCAACATGTGTTTAATCAAAGCAGGGTAATCCTTTATAAAGGATGAATAAAATCCCTTGCATTTTAAGATAATTTGCTCTCTTCTTGAAAGACAGTACAAAAGGGCTTTTTCCAGCATACATTTTACTCATTTTGATACCTTCTGATAAATTATTCTCTTGTCATGCTGAGAAAACTTCAACTTGTCATTTGAGCGAGGATATAATAAAGTCGTTATAAATGTCGAGCACTGAAACCATCTTTCTTTCATTTCTGGATATTAAATTTTAATTAGAGAACATCCCTTTGAATAACCAGTATCTTATAGAGAGAAATAGTATAAATGAAGGCCATAAGGAAAAAGCTAATGTTTTAAAAACGACAACAGACTGGAGGGTACTACTTTTTCCCCAACTCATTCTAAAGATATCCGCTGTATGTAACAAACACCACGAAGGATGATACAAAAACAAGGGTGACCCCATCACAGACATTTTAGCATTAATACTTCACAGGCTTATTTACAAAGCTCTTTGTTAAATTCCTCAAATCATTTTAACCATACGAACCAAGTTGACAGGGATCATACCATCGAAACCACAGCCAGCGTATTACATTTATATAATGACATTTTTTAAAGAATAAAATAAAATTATTGATTTTACTTAAAAAAAAACATAGCTAAAGTGCAACAGAAATTTGGATTCAGCTGGCTTAGGTTAATATGAAAGGCATGAGAACAGCGTACCTTTAACTCTTGTTCTAAAAAGAAAATACACTGTGTTCTAATCACTAGATGGAAAAGCACTCTCCAAAAGATCTTCTTCATGTACCCTGGCCAACTGTTGTGTCCTCTCTCTCCAATTGCCCCCCCACACCTGATCATACACAATGTTCAGTCAGCATGTAGAGGAAAACTTGAGAGCGGAGTTTTTGCAAGAATGAGGAAGTGAGAGAACATCTCTGTAGCTGAGGAGAAGAGATGGAATAAGAGATAATGTACCTTTCAAAGAAGGCAGGTTGACATGAACTTGGTCATTCACTGCATTGGGGATCACCGCCGTGTATTACTGAGAACAAGTCCCAATTGCTGCCCCTTCACTGTTGCCCCTTCATCGCCTGACTCTCGCTCCTGCCCTGTGGAAGCCTCCTGGGGAGGAGAGCTGCAAGCATACGTGGGAGGGAGAGCATTTGTGGGGTGGTGTCTCAGGTGAGTTTTGCGTAACCACATTTCCTCTGACTTCTCTCACCCCGTTTCAAATTCCGACCTTCTCTGGAGGTCTGTGAGCCTAATTTCAATATTCAGTCAAAGCTCAATTTTTGTTCATTTTTTTTCTCTACCGCACAGAAGTAAAGAGGATGGAGTCTATCAGTCATCTGTTAGACAGCAACAAATTTAGAAGGATCTGTGTAATAGGCAACCAAGAAGGGGATTGTTCGTTTTCAAACTGACAGGTGCAAAAAGCAGATTTGAATAACCCATGGTGGGAGACGGAAGGCCTTTGATGTGTTGATTGCCAGTGAAACTTGTTTTGTGTCTTGCCTTTGGCTTCATCTTTCAATATGGCATCTGTATTAGTTTCTTAGGGTAGCAGTACCAAAGTCCCACCAGCTGGGTGCTTTAAACCACACAGATTTCTTCTCTCACATTTCTGGAGACCAGGAATATGAAATCAAGTGGCTAGCAGGGCCATGTTCCCTCCAAAGCCTCTAGATGGGAATCCTTCTTTACCTTTTCCAGGTTCTGGTGGCCCCACACGCTGCTTCACTTGCAGCCATATAACTGATCTCTACCACTGTCTTCATGTGACCATGTCCCCTCTGTGCCTGTGTCCAGTTTTCCCTCTTCTTACAAGGATAAAGGATCGCTTTATTCCAGTCTGACATCTTTTTAACTGATTGATCTATTGTTAAATACAGTCACATTCTGGGTTACTGGTAGGTGAGGGCTTCAACATATGATTTTGGAGGATACCATTTCACCTATAATGGCATCTCAAAGAGCTCACCTTGGGCGCCCGGGTGGCTCAGTGGGTTAAAGCCGCTGTCTCCTTGCTCAGTGGGGAGCCTGCTTCTCTCTCTACCTCTGCCTGCCTCTCTGCCTGCTTATGATCTCTGCCTCTCTCTGTCAAATAAATAAATAAAAATAAAATCTTAAAAAAAATCTTAAAAAAAAAAATCTCACCTCTGCCCATCTCATGTAGAACAAGGTCAAAACAAGAGGGAGAAAACTATAGCCATAGTTCTTTGCAAGGGAGGGAAGGTGGAGAGAGAGTTTCTCCTAAGAGAATAGCTTTATCATGGAAAGCTATTTTAAAATATATAGCTATTCCTATCAGATGGATCAGGTTGCATGAAATCACTGTATTCTTGAACACCCTCCATGGAGCTGTGCACAAACAGGCACTCTTACCCCATAATGAGCTCCGATGTGCATTTACTCATTCCAATGAGCTTTAAACACAAAGCCAATGCTACAGTAAAAGGTCTACGGGTACATAAGCACAAAGCACAGAAATCTTGATGGGCGCTGAATTTTAGACAATATGCCCACTTCCTCTTTGAGAAAAGAATGCCATAATTCTTCAGACAAATTGCAGGCAAACCATGCAGAACATCAAAGAATGCCCGGCTCAGTCTAATTGAATGAAAGGATGTGCCGTGAGTGATTTCAAAGTACAACTCACAGTCTTCAAATTTCTTCCTGGAGGAATACTTAATTTCGTCAGCTTGTGCTGAGCTTTACCCCTCTGTCCAAGGCTCATCCTCACCATGGAGTTTTCTCCTAGGCAAGTGTTAGAGTGAGTGCCATGTCAGCGCAGGACCCCCAGAATGCATGTTCCTTATGAACAGATCCAAGCTGGCATCCCCACAGCACCCCGCGGAGCGCGGCACATACTCACTCAATAAATACTTCCTTACTGCCAGTGTTTAAAGAAGTATCATGCCATTGCTTTTACTAGAAGTTCCTTATCACAAAAGAATTGAAGAATTGCCACCTCCATAATGTCACTTGGGTGGAGGATGTTACTACAGATTGTGTATCCTAGGACTTGGAATGTGGCCTGGGTTCTTGCAGAGGAAAGGAACTGTGGCCAGTCCCTTCCCTTTCCCCCCTGAGGGGAGGTAAAGCTGCAGAGAAGAGAGTTTGGGCTGTGCAGACTATACTATCAAACAAGCCCCCAGGGTGAACCTCCACTTCACCATCACTCCTTCAAACGTATTTGCTAATTACCCTCTTCTCCATGACTACTGGGCATACCGTCTTCAAACATGCCATCCATTTCTCAAATCTCACACTTGAACAGGGAATAAAGAACAGGAATTCCTGATAACCAGTGCCCCGTGTTTCCCAAACATGTAATCCTATTAATCCCATAATCCTACTGATGCCATAAAAGTGCCCATAAGCAGTAAATGGTTATCCACATTTATCAAGACATTAAAAATTATTTATTATTTATTTATTCTTCCAGTGCGGGTTCTACTTTCAGAGAACTGCAATGTAATGAATAAACTGGCTTCTCAGTCTTGCCCATTTTTGAAAGCCACACCCAAAACCCCCCTCAACATCTAAGAATCCCTCAGGACCCAAGCACACAAAGTCTGGCCCAGAGTGGTGGTCCATAAATATTAGTTACAAGAAAAGTGAAAAGTTGAGGGCACATATTGCATGGAGCACAGGGTGTGGTGCATAAACAATGAATTCTGCAACACTGAAAAGAAATTTAAAAAATAAATAAAAATCTTTAAAAAATGAATTAATTTCCCCAAAGAAGTGAGCTGGGCCTTAGACATGAAAAGACATATGCCCAGCCCTGGGGAGTTTATATTTTATAGAAAACACAAAGAAAATTCTAGCTTTTCAATTTCTATGTTTATCAGCATATATTTAAAAATCAAGGTATATAGACATCTGTATTTTCATGTTTATGAGGTTTTTCAATTACATTTTTTCTGATTACAAATATAAATAGAGACACACTGAAAAATCTGAAAAATAAATAACAAAATATAAATCCTTCAGAATTCCCAGAGTGGACTAGCTCCCTGCTACACTGACAAGCAATGACTGCTATTAACATTTTTATCTATTCCATTTTTCTTCTACATGTATATGTATGTATATTTGGATAATTGAGATTATATTGTTATTTAAAAAGCTTTCATTCGGTTTATTTTACTCAATATTTTTATCATGTGTGCACTCCATATATATTGTATGAGTGTTGAGAAATGATTTCCTGTCACTAAAAGGTTTGAATACATAATTGAATACATAATTTTAATGCTGTGTACTAATCCATTGTGTGGATATACAATAATTTAATTAACCTATCTACTCTTGGGTGCGTCTAATATTTTACTGTTATAATTAAAATAGAATAAAATAAAACTCTCCACATAGATCTTTATCTCTATTTCTAATTATTATCCTTAATTAGTTCCTCAAAGTAAAGTTTCTGGGGCCAAACCTATATTTTTTTTAAAGAAAGACATTAAACTGATGAAGTTTTACAATAGTTAATGAGTCAATTCTACAATCTAGCTGTTGAGTGGTTTAACAGAAGGCCAACCTGTGAAGGTCTATCTGTTATGCCCCCAAAATGGGTCTGTGATTAAAGGAGCGAGATTGATATAAAGCGAAGGTCAAGCAAAGCTTTATTTCGCACCAAGCATCAAGAATCTAACCGAACTTTGGGGGACGCACCTCTTACAAGAGAGGGCGACCCTTCCCTGTTTCACAGACTAGCTTTTAAGGGCAAAGGCCATGCGGTGGGGCCTGGCCACGCACAGGTGGCCAATGATATTGTAACACACACAGGAAACTCCATAGTGATGCTAGGTGACCAATTCAATTACAATTTACCCTAGTAGACATTTGAACCAGCCTATCACACCTTGGTTGGGGTTGGCGCCAAAAGGTGCCCAAAGGGCGGGGCCCATATTCCTTGGTAACTAGGGAGACAGTATGCATCCCCCACCCCCCCACTGATCGGATGTCTCCACCTGGCCTGACCCACCCCTGTATCTGGGCTTTGTTACCTGAGGTTGGTTTCCGGGACTTAAACCCCCTGGGAGAAGGGGAGCAGGGACAGTTTAAGGGTTAAACAACAAGGTTATTGTTTAACCTCAATGAAAGCCTCTGGCTAAAATATAAAAATATAAAATAGGTCCTTACACTATCTACTGCAGCAAATCCATACCTTACTTCACTCATGTGAATGTGAGGGAGACCAAGGGGTCGTTACTGATTTCCAAGTCCCAGGCATTTTGCCTCTGTTATTCAAACACCCAACACTCCTGTGAGTTGAATGAGCTATCTATCATTCAATAAGGTTATACAACAGGAGGAATAGGGCCATGTAACCCAGGTCTGCCTGACTCTTAGTGCCACACATCCTTTCTGCTACAGCAAACCAGATGGCTTTCATACAGTTAAAGTGAAAAATTATAGAACATGGACCCACATCACCCCCATGCCCTTGATAGCACCCTAACCCCTCCCAGAGCCTCAGCAACAAAGGTATTTGGGAGGTTGGGATGCACAGCAAGTAATCCAAGCCCTTATTCGGACAGAAATATTTACAGAAGAGAGAGCACAGAGGATGGCAAAGATATCTAGAGGAGGAGGACAGATTGGGAGAGCCTCTATCTTGTGCTGAATTTTTGAAAAAATGGATGAATTTCACTCAAAGGACAGGGAGAGAAGGATTTTCAACACAAAAGTGTGGGACGAAGGCACATGTAGGGGAGCAAATTTTGCTACCCCAAGCTTTGCTTCTGATGGCTGCATACACAAAAGAAGCTCTGAAAACTGAGTGGAAATCACCCTTTTGTAAGAGACATTTACATGTGTAAGGTAAATCTCCATGTGTAAAGTGTTTCCCTCCCAGTACGGAGAAGGGAGGAATGACTAAATCTCTAGAAACTGTTACCAGTGGAGTTGGCAGGGATTTAAATCTGCATAACAACCTTACCCTGCTCACTGTGCTTTTCTTGGTCACTTCCCACAACTGACCTCCCCACTTCCCAAATCTTCTGTCTTTAGTTAAAGATGGAATAGGAGGCAATGGTCTCCGCCATTATGGTGAGTTACTCAAGCTTTCCTGGGTCTCTCCCAAGTAACCAGGAGGAATGAAAGTTATCAAATTTCTGTTTGATTTTCTCCTGTTAGTCTGTCTAATGTCAATGATTCTTAGATCAGCCAAAGAACCTTGAAGGGTAGAGGGAAATTTTCACATGCCAGTACACACTTCAGGTTTTTTGTGCGTAACTGGGGAGCAGTAGGAGAGATTAAGATAGAGAGATAGGCAGTCCTAGATAGGAGAGGGGTTTATAAATCCATGAACCCCAGGATCTTTAATACATGTTACTCACTTCCCAAGGGCACTCTAAGGCAAATTTAAAAGAAAGGAAATGTAGAGTTAGATAGCATGCATAAACTAGGAATGAGAGGTCAAGGGATGGTCATTATTACAGGTGATACAAATACTCTGCATCCAGGTAGTTTAATTTGCCAAAAGACTTGCAAAACTTTTATGGAAACTAATTCCAATAAGAAATGGTAATACATTATATTTGAACTTCCTCCTCCCTTTCCTTTCATGGCTAGTTCCAAAAATAATTTGATATGGCTCCATATTTTTAACTTGAGAAGAGGCTATTCTGGGACATTCCTTATTATTTTATGTTTATTTTTATTTTAATAGAAAAAAAATGAAAGCCATTTTTGAAGGCAAGAAATTTCTCTCTTTAAAGGTCAGGCCTATTCTTACTTTCAGATTTTTTTTTGATCAAAAATTCAGTCTCTTTGGTATCCAGCTTTAAAATGAAACAAGTTTTCTACCTGGAGACTGTAACATTTGTTCTATATTAGGTTGGAAGGGGTGAGAGCAATTTTTAAGTTCATATTTTAGGATCACTGAAATTAGTGAAGATTGGTTTAATAATATAATTTGGAGACTTCGGGGTAGATGCCATAATTGTCTTTGCAAAGAATTTCTCTTTCTTTTTCTTAAATCACAAAATTAAAAAAAAAAAAAAACACACAGAAATATTCAGACCTTGTTATTAGTTTTGTGTTTTCTCTAAACTAATGAACACAAAGAAACTGGACAATAAAGCAGTTCATAAAAGAATCACTCTATAAAAACACAATTCTATTAAAGATTCTGTGTGTTCGTGATTTATTTTATTTTATTTTATCTCACTTATTTTTTGCTCAGGGGCCCTCCTAAGAAATAGACGTGGGGGATATTGGCTTTTGCTCTGTGGTTGACCGTGTGTCCTGATCATTTGCCAAGTCTTATTAAAAGTCCCTGAGATCACTCCATACCTTGGCCCTTACACTCCATCAGCCATCAATTCAGCATGTCAAACCTGATTACCAGGACTCTCTCTGAAGCCCCGTCTAAGCCATTAGTGAGGGAAAGCTGTGTCTTGGTGCCTGCGTGATGTAAATGCCCTCATCAAGCCTCCCAACCCAAGGACAACTCATTATGCTTCAGAATAGCATTGACAGTGGTAACCTCCTAAACCAACAGGACATTTGCAATTTTAAATTTGGACTTATTAGGGGGGTGTTGTTTATTTTTGTCTTCATTGTTCCTACATCTTACCAAGAGACAACTTCAATTCCAATTCTAAATTATATACTTAGTTCACAAAAACAGGTTAAAAGGATGTTTAAACAGCGAACAATAACGGAACAGCATTGCATTGAAAATCACTCCTAACAGAGACTACATGAAAGGGATTCTTCACAATTTGCCTACTTTCCAAAAATCTTCTAACCTTGGGAATTAGCTAAATTTAGTTACATCAGATTTAGTGCTCATTAGTCCACTATAATAAGGACGATTTCCAAATGCAAGGGTGGCGTTGATTGGTTTTGGTGGTTTCAGTCTAGTGATGAAGGAGATGACAGGTGAAAACACAGTGTTTCGGAGCAACTTTCATCTGCATCTGCTGATACGTTCCAGAACTGGGTGCCCACCACTGGTAAAATACCCAACTTGAAGTGGCTGCATCTCTTCACATGAAGTAAACATGGTGAATGAAGGCCCTTAACTCCTGCTACTGCCCCTCCCAAGCCCTTCTAGCTCTGCTACTTCTGTAACATCAGTAGCAGCATTAGCAATGCAATATATCTTTATGACAAATTCAGTTTACAGTGATGTTACGTACAATGTCTACTGAGGATGTTGGTGCTCAGCGGGCTGTTACTGAACACACACCTACAAAAATTCCCTGGTACAGGGTCACGGGCAGCCTACAGAACCCCTGCCCTCTAGGCACTTGTCTGCTCTTTGGTGATCTGCTTCTTCTGTTCAGGTATTTTAAAAAGTGACTCCATTTTAATGGCCCTTCAGTGCTTCTGAGCAAAGTGCAAATGGTTATCCTAAAGTTCAAGGTCACCTTAAACTTGACCTTATCCCAAATCCTAACCTTTTGCAGCTGACTCCAAATGACTCCGCAACATACCCTGCACTTTCTTGCTCTAAGCTAAAGCTTTCATTCTTGTTATTCGCTTCCTTTTCCTAAAAAGTCAGAAGCTACCCATTCCCTCTCTTATGTTTAAATGGGAAATAACTTGTCCCTGGCAGCCAAGCTAAGAAATCCTTACAGCTGGACCTTAGTTAAGCAACATCCATGTGCTATCTGCCATGTTTATTTTGGAATTATGCTTACGTATTAAAATCTGCCCTATAAGTACGGAGTTTCTCTCAAGAAAAGAGATTGTTTGGTTTTCTTTGGTTTTGCATCTCCCATAGTCAGCACTCACTGCTTGAGGAACGAAGGACTCAGGTGGGAAGCCAAGGATCCCACAGCTGGTAGGTGTTTCGCACAGCTTTAGGGTATAGGGATGGAGAGCTCTGTATTGGAAACTGGGTTTCTTCTAGTTTCTAGACAGAATTAGGGCTCTTGGGAGGACCAGCCCACTTAAACTGGACAGTCAGTATCGCTAATTCCTTATGTGCCTGGTAGTTGATTAGCATGGCCTTTTATGGTCTTTATATGTCACCATGTTTATAAGAGAATTTCTGTTGAAACTCATACATCTAAAGATGTCCTCCCTGAAGCTGCCTGGACAAACCTCCTGAATCATGTCAACCTGGTCCCCTGCCCGGTGATGCAACCTACAAATATATCATCACTTGATGTTTACCTATTCATTCATTTTTATTCAACAAGTACTCATATAAACTTAGTAGTGAGAAGTATGTTCTTAGTGCATCACCAACACTAACTCACATGAACTTGATGCTGCCCTTAGAAGGATGTGAAATGATTATACCCATTTTTTTGGTTAGACATGGCAAGCGAAATTAAGTAATGTGTTGTTTTTTTTCTGTCTCCAAATTTCTCTGCTCTAGAGAACATATTTCTAAATCTTACATAGATGTGTAATGAATTCTTTCAGTGGGGATCAACAAAGAATCCCAGATAAAAATAGTCACTAATCTGCTGTGATTGAAGTGGGCATTGTGGGCCAGAGTTGCCCCCATTCCGGAGGCACCTTCCTCTGATCCTCATGGAGCAGGTGTAAGGACCACTTTATAGATGCTTACAAATTATTGAGGACCTCAAAGAGTCTTTCACTATGTGACATGCCGATTTTTAGTAAGGCAGAAAATTTTAAAGTTGTAAAATATTTGTTTTTCTTTAAAAAATGAAATAGTAACCCATTACATGTTAATATAAATAAATGTTCTTTTAATAAAAATAACTATATTTTCCAAAACAAAAAAAAAGTGGAGACAAGAGTGCACTGTTCCATTTTGTAAGTCTTTGTAAGCCTTTTATAAGTCTCTGCCTAATAGAAGACAGTGCAATTCTCATATGCGCTTCTGCATTCGTTTCCCATGTTAAGTTTGTCTGGTGGAAGTCTATCAGGATGAACCAGCTTCACACATGTGTAGCTGGAAAATAAAGGAGTGCTTCCATAGCTTTCACGGATCACTGTGGGTGTTCTTTGGTCATTTCATGTTCTGTTATATTAAAATTCATCACCCAAAGTTCTACCTTAGATTTGAGTGGATCTATTATTGATGCATGAGTTTGGTATCATCATGCATCAGTCATTTATAAATCATCATAAAATGATTTATATCTCATTCACCAAATTATGCCGATCTTCTAGATGTTGACACATTTCGATATACAATATCAGAAATCATATATAAGAATATCATCACTGATCTTAGCAGAAAAGTCTTTTTGAGATCAGAAGACTGTCAAGCACACAGTGGTGGATAAAGGTTTTCAAAAATTTTAATTTCTTATTTAAAAGCTCAAATTTTACCACTGAACTAAACCCTGTCAGTTATTTTCCTTGAAGTGACAGGCTCACTTTGGTTCATTTTTAAGAAAATATCTGCTCGATATCTATAGTCCTAATAATCATAGTTTTCCTATTCATTGTCCTTTTAAGTAACAGTAGGGTCCCATTAAACACAAAAACAAAAAGAAAAACAAAACAAAACATGATAATTCAGCTCGCAGCTCAACTGCACTGTGTTCTTCCTTGATATACTCATCCTGTTTGTGTACGTTCCCAAGTATCTCATGGGAACTTCCCATTTTTCACATAGAGCATTAAGAAGTCAGGTAGGTACTGAAGGACGGAGATTTAATAAAATTAAGGATTTTATGGCTACATAAGGGACATTCCCATGAATGTGTGGCAATGAAGAATACAGCACAATACCTGCAAGAAAGGTATGTGACTGGGTTCCAGGCCTCGGTTTCTGCTAAGGCACCAGCAGTTTACCTTCACTGCAAATATCAAAGTGGTGAAGCAGCCAAAGAACATGTTGGCATTTTTGAGAAAACATTTGGGACATTGCAGGTCCCTACAAGAGTCTTGGAGACCCTCAGGGTCTAGGGCTACATACTGAGAATGGTTGTTCTTGGGCATCAGGATTCAATGTTTGTTATGGGATCACATCATATTAGAAGACATGAGAAGAGCAGACAGAATGGTTCCATCAAGGTCACATGCAGAGAGCAAAATCCAGCACTCCCAAGACCCGCCCCATCTCCATCTCTGGTGACCTACCAAGAGCCAGTCTTGTTAGCTCTCCTGCTTCTGTCTACAGAGGCCTCCAGCCTTGCTGGCAGCATTTTACACAGAGTTGAACAGTGCTGGAAAAGAGTCAATTGGTTCACCTTTTTTAAACTCCCAGTGTGGGTGACAGGATGCCATTATAACATCTCAGTGGTCATGTGAGTTTTATTCTTTCTAGGACAGATGGCATTTGGCTCCTAAAAAGTAGTTTTAGCTATCTCGGATTATTATAAAAAGTATCTGCTTGGAGAAAAAGAAAATGTCTGGAGAGTTTAAATATGAAATAATTTCTAAATGGAGAAAAGATGATTTTTCCCAAGAGAGTGAAACATCTGTGTATTTCCAAAGTGTACTGGTTTCCTTTACCTGAGGTTATGCAACTGTGACTCCTTGCAGGCAACCAAGATAAATAATGGAACTACCTCAACATTAGCATCAGATTTGTCCATTTGTGTTTAATAACTATTTCTTAAGGGGAAAGTTCTAAGTTCCATTAACTATATATGTACCTGGGTGTTAATTTTAGGAAAATAGGTCCTTACTGTATTCATCTTCCTTTTTACCTTCTGAAATACCAAAGTGTAAGGCTTGATTTTAATGAAATGCTAAAACTCAGAGCAACCTAGTAGCAAGTAATAAATCATCTCTTCACATCACCTGAGAGCATTAAGTTGAAGAAAAGATGAATTAACAAATTTGAGAAAATTTGGAGAATATATTATACCTCTATCTTGCCATCATAGTCTTTCCCTACCATGGCCCATTTAATTATCTGTCCATCTCCTCCGCCCCCTGCTGAAAAGAGGCACTTCCTATAACGCACCCACCACTGTGTCAGGTCCATTAAGCTCACACCTGACACGTGCTGTGTAGATATGTACTTGATAAAGTGCTCAGTGATGCGCAATCATCAGAATGGACAAAATTTTATGTCTGTGTATATGAAATGGTATCTAGAAATCCCCATTGTATATTGGGTATTAGAAATCCCCATTGTATAAGATCATTAGCCATGATCCTTTAAAATATCAAAAAGGAAAATGTATCAATATACCAGCATGCTCTGAGAATGCACATTCATGTATTAACGTAAAACTGTAATAACTTTTAAAGTATAAGTGGTTAGTAAACCTATTTTCCAAGGAACAAACTAGAGACAATGCTCACTGGAATTTTTACTGGAATTTGATATCTTAAAAATCAGATTGTGTAGTTTACCAAACCATGCCCTATACCATCCTGTTCTTACATGGATGGTTTGCCAGTCTGACGTTAATACAGTGGTGGCTGTCGATAGAAGAGGTTTGCCTCCAGCAGCAGGGAGGTCTTCCAGGTATGACCTGCTTTCCAGTGACATCCACTGCATGCTGTGACACCAGTGTCATTCTTATCAGTGTACACACACACACACACACACACACAGAGCATCTGCACATGTATTTCTACTCCTAGCAGGATCCCAGGTGTTGTCATGACAAGGCCAATCACAAACCAGGCAGAATCCACTTGAGCCCATAATGCGGATAGGGGACCCTAGGTGTGAAAGCTGATAAGCATCATAGGCTCTTTACCAAAGCTTGAGAAGTGGATGTTTTCTTAAATATTTCTCAAGGGAACAGCAGTTACAGTCTTAAATGCACAGGAAATTTGACTAATAAAATATTTTAGAAAATAATATGAAGTGCAGGCATTTCTGTTTTATCACATTAACCATCATCATCATCTTCATCATGATAGCTACAACTTATCGAACTACCAGAAAAACATTGTGCCAAGTTATGTGCATAGATTATCTAATTTGATCCCCCACTCTCTCAATGTATTCAGGTTGCTGTAGCCAAAATATCATACACTGGCTGGCTTATAAGCAACAATGTATTTCTCACAGTTCTGGAGGCTGGAAGTCCAAGATCAAGGCATCTACTGACTCATTGTCTAGTGAGGGCCTGCTTCCTGGTTCACCAACCACCATCTTCTCACTGTTGTCCTCATGTAGCAGAGGCACAAGGGAACTCTCTGGAATTTCTTTTATAAGAACACTGATCACATTCCCGAGGGTTCCTCATGACCCAATCATCTCCTCAAGGCCCCACATCCGAAGACTATTACACTGGGGGTTAAGTTCTAACATATGAATATGGGGGCCCACAAACACTTGGTGTACAAAATTTCACAAACATTAAGTGAAAAAGCTTTGAGATGGATGTGTTTCTCATGTTGACTCCCTCTTACATCAGACTTCTATCTTACAACTTTCTTGTCTTCTGTGAATACTACTTCCTTGCCCATCACTTGACAACTGTCTCACTGAGGGTTCATTTCAAAAAGATCCATCTGTGACATAAACAAAATGCTGCTGCAAAACGTTTTACATTTGCAGAATGTTCTGGGAAATGTACACAAATAGCAAAAGGGTAAGGATTTAGACACAATACCCACCTTAATCTTTTAGATTGTGTGAACAAAGGGAAGGTTGCAGATCTGTTCAATTAAAGGCTTTAGAGGAATTTTGTGACATTGGGTAAAATTTCACAAATAAGCACCTCAGTAGCAGTCTCTTGATGAGAGACCATTGTGCACTCCCGTGGCCTCTCAGGACTGGAGGTCAAAGGTTGAGCACAAGGCTGAGAGTGTTTCCTTGGAAACAAGGTGCTTCTTCAAAACAGCAGAGGCCCCTTTGGACACCACTTGTTTTCCAAGTGCCTGCTGTGTCTAGAAATCTGCTCTATGAATTGCACTTCATTTAGACAAATAAACAGGGGAAGAATTCAACTTTTAGATATTCTCTTTAGGAAGTTCTAACATTGCTTAACCTCCATTCAACAAATAGGGTCCCTCATCTACCAGGCTCTGCGCCAGCAGCTGGGAATAGGATGAGCAGAGGAGGGTGTGGTCTCTTCTTGACTGGAGGTTATCATGTTATCACTGTCTAGGAAAGGCTCTTCAGTTAGTATTCTTGAATTGTCTGCTTTGGATTCATTTCCATTTGATTCAATGAATGCGTTCTCTTCCCTAGAATGACTGATATTTATGAGATCTGCAGGCATACCCAGCACATATTGTCATGCTTATTTTATAAGGCAGAATAAAACCATTGAATGAAATTCTATTTCAGTCCCAACTGTCACTTAGATCAAGAGGAGCCTTCTAAGAACCTTCTGAGTCATAGGAGACAAACCTCACTCTATGCAATATGGGGAAAACAGAACAAAATCTTAGCTGTGTTTAAAACATTGTTTTTCAGTCATGTCCTAGAATATTAGACATGAGATCTGTGATATTTGAAAAATAATCTAATCTGGGGACCATAGGATTTGAGTTTATTTCCATGCAAAATATACATTATTCAAATACAGTCACTCATTTTCATGCAGTGAACAAGTAGGTCCTACATGAAGGGTGTCGTGCCAACTTTGGGAGAGTCAAAGGAGCATAGGACACAGCCCATGGTCCCCAGAAACTGAGTCTAGTGGAGGAGACAGTCACATAAAAAGGCAATTCTTTGACCGAGTGATACTTATATTCTGGGGGCACTGAGCACAAGGGACACTGGGAAAATGTAACAGGAGCCCTTTGCCAATCTAAGTGGGACCAGAGAAGCTATCTGATCATCTTATCCTTCTGAGACCACACGTGTATAATAGTTATGTTTAAATTTAGAAGTTGTGCTATTTATCGTGACCTAGAATTATAATCACTGGTGCAGTCTTGGGACAAGCCTTAGTGATACACATTTAAAATGGTTCCCAAGAAATCAGGCTTCTGTGTCAACACTCTGTGATGTGACTTCGACTTGAATCCCAGATTCAAGGGGGAAGTCTATGCCCCCCACCCCCTGAATCTGGGACGGTCTTGTAACTTGCTTTGACCAAAAGAGTGCCACACAGGTGACATCATGGGAGCTTCAAAGCCTTCCATTTAGAGGTCGTACAGCTTTCTCTTTGGTCCAGGTAGAATCCAGCAGCCATATGAAAGAGTCCAAGCTACCTTGATGGAAAGAGACCATATGGAATGGGGAATCCTGTAGGACAAGCCACTCCATATAAACAGAAAGGTCACATGAAAGGAATGGAAGTGGGTCAGAACAGTTTGAGCCAGGTAAGCTAAGGCTTACTTAGGCAGGTGGGAAGTCTGCCTTTGACGCCTCAGCCTGACTTCAGCAGATACTATGAGGAGCAGAGACATGTGTCCATCTCAGTTTCCTGTCCCAAGGAATCATGAGCCATAGAGTAATGTTTATCGAGGGCACTAAGTTTCAGAGTGATTAGTAAGCATCTATTAATAACTCACATGACCCTTCTGTATAGGAACCAGATCCAAATGAACCACTTAACAGTACAATACTGTCTTTCAAAGACCCTATTCAAGGCACCCAGTTCCTTACAAGGCTCTTTGACTACTTAGTGGGTTTCTGCCCACCGAGTTATTAACCACAGAGACACAAGATGTTGCACATCATGCCTGTCAGTAGGCTTCCATTGCTATTAAGGGACGTGGAAGATTTTGAGCCCTAGGCCATTGACACTTTGACTATCCAACCTGAGAGTAATAAATAGTTAAAAAAAAAGTAAAGAAATGTTAATAAGGAATAAGGAATATATTAAATGAGAGAAAAAATAAAGAACACTAAACCTGGACTCTAGGCTAAGACTGGCAATTCTCATCAGTGGTGTCACTGAGGACAAAAAAAGAATGGTCCATACTAGGCAGGTGGATGGTTGACTTTAAGGTCACTTAGCAAGACAGATTGGAGTCAGAAGTAAAAGAAGTGATAAAATGGGAATGGCCAGGTTTCAGAGATTGCAAAGTATTTACAAATCATATTACAAATCAATACAAATCATACAAAAGAAAATATTAGTCATGCAATATTTAACAGAAAAAGCTCTGGAACTAGAGTGAAGGAGGACAGAAGGTCACCGCTGGGCCTCACATCCAGTTTTGAAGACATAAAATGAGGGACACTGGCTATCGGAACACTGAATATTTTCCAGTTCTGACATAACAGCAGATGTTCCACAGTCTTAAGTTGGTATTAGCTCTGGCTGGACATTTGCTTTATCCTAAAATTCAGCTAAATAATTTATGAAAATGGATATTTAGTCGGCTTTGCTCATCGGTTTCCTCTGAGTTTTCCTTTCCCAAGTCTATTTACTCACATGGAAAGGTTTGTATGGGATCCGCTCTGTAGCACATGCAGAGTGAGGGCCAATAGCCGCACTCACTCCTGCATCCAGCACAGTAAGCCCAGTGCCCTGTGATGTCACTCATCATCTTCAGTGACATTTCTAGTGTGAGGCTGATGCTATTTTGATTAATGAGGTATTGCTTCTCTATCAGGTAGCAATTTAAAGTAGCCCATTCTCTGTGACTTATGAATGGGATTCGAATATTACCTTCTGACCTGTCTAGGTGTTTAGGTGATTTGTGGCTATTTTATTTTCACTGAGAAGTCACTTAATATTTCTTTGAATAGCAGTGTGATAGCCCAATATTAATACTTTAATATAGATTTAAATACTACTTCCAGATGTCCATTCATATAAAAGTTTTAGAGTGAATGCTGATAGTACTTTCAGTTCTTGGATATTGAGAACTTTAGCATTAAGAAGTTATTTGGATGGGCATGTGAATGGCTCAGTCAGTTAAGCATCTGCCTTCTACTCAGGTCATGATCCCAAGGTCTTGAGATTGAGTCCCATGTTGGGCTCCCTGCTCAGCGGGGAGTCTGTTTCTCCCTCTACCTTTCCCTACTGTTTGTGCCTTCTTTCTCTCTCAAATAAATAAATAAAATATTTTGATAAGTCCAAATAAAGTTATTTGGACTTTCTAAGTGTTACATTGTATAATAACCACTTCTACATTCAGCCATGACAGAGTAACAAGGTCCATATTTACCCTTTCATCTTAAAAACCTGTGAAAAGGACAAGATCTATAAAGCAATGGTTTACAGTGCTGAAAAGCAGACACCACAGCCCAGGGAGCCCCAAGAGAAGGAACTCCAATGACGTGGTCTCTATGACTGCTCTCACCTCCTGCCTGAAGAGAGGTCCCTGACCACAATGCATGACCTGAATGGCTCTTCCCCTGGGTTGCAAGCATGTAGTTCCCAGCCCGAGGAGGCCAAGACAGCTAGAAATTACAGGCAAAAACACCAGAGGAGGAATCTGTTGTGAAAGTACCTGACAAATAGTTTTTCTGATTACCATGGAAGTGTCTGACATTGAGCTTTTGATTGCCAAGTGTCCACGTCAAAGACACCCCTATTGAATAAGCATGTTACCTGCTACACAACTAGAGAAAGAGGCAGGCTGCCCCACCCACAAAGTTCTCCTTTTAGAAAGCTGTGGCTGACCTAGATAGCTGGCCTCAAGTGGACCAGACCTGCTTTTCACTTCTCATGCTTTAATTCCTGCTCTTACATGTTAAATTTTTAAAATGAATGCCCCAAATCCTAGGCACTGTATCCTCAACCCCAATAAAGGCTGAACCCCAAGTCTCTGCTATCTCTCTCTCTCTCTCTCTGTCTCCCTAAGGTCTTGCTGTGTGGCTCTGGGCATGCTGTGTAACCTCCAGGATTCGTGAATAATAAACCCTGTTCTTCAAAGTCCTCTGATGGTTGTTACTGAGGGGTACCTTGGAGTCATAAGAACCTCAAGAGCCAGTCCAGCCATAGCACTGGCTCTGGCTAGGGAAATGTCTGTGGAAACTCACAAGTATGGGTACAAGTGAGTAGTCCTGGCATTTACAGTTCATAGCATCACTATATCAGATCTAGACTGAAATCATGCAGAGAAGACTTATAAATCAAGGTTTAATGAGAGCATAATGATGCCATGTAACTCAACTGCATCCCAGAAAAAAGCCGAGTGATATTGAAAGGGAATTTAAGTAACTAAACATAAAATTTTAAATGTCTGGCATCCAATAAAAACGTAATGAACATGCCAAAAGCAGGAATATTAACAGCCCAAGAATAGAGTAGATGAGGAAATTAAGATAATTATAAATGTACACCATTTATTCAGGAAGGTAGGTGAAAGGAAAGAAATGGAATATATAATTGAGACCCAAGTGAAACTTTAGGAAATAAGAAATACAATATTTGAAATAAAACATGATTACTGGATGGGATTAAGAACTCATTGGACGGGGCACCTGGGTGGCTCAGTGGGTTAAGGCCTCTGCCTTCAGCTCAGGTCATGATCTCGGGTCCTGGGATGGAGCCTGCTCGGCAGGGAGCCTGCTTCCTCCTCTCTCTGCCTGCCTCTCTGCCTCCTTGTGATCACGCTCTCTGTCAAATAAATAAAATCTTAAAAAAAAAAGAACACATTGGACAATGCCAAAGAAACCATCAAAGAATTTGAAAACATAGCCGTAGAAACCATCCAAAGTGAAAGACAGGAGGAAAATGCTGAAAAATTTGAACAAAGCATCAGTAACCTGTGGGACAATATCAAGGAGTATGGAATATGTGCAACTGAAGACTCAGAAGAGAGGAAAAGCAGAAATGGGGCAGAAAGAATATGTATATATATAAGCAAATAGGAAAAAGAAAGAAATAGATCCAAATTTCACAAAAGTCTAAAACCATAAATACAAAAATCTCAATGAAATCTTAAGTTAAGGACCCATGAAGAAAACAAGATTAAGAAACAACACTATCAAATTGCCAAAATTCAGTGGTAAAAAATAGAAGAGCCAGAGTTAGCAGCACACACAGGTGACTTTAAGGATGATAACAGACTTTCCACACAACCCAGAGACAATGAAGTCACATCTGTAAAGTTCTGAAAGAAACACTGTCAACATAGAATTCTCTACCTATTAAAAAAAAGGCTCAGAAAAAAATGAAATAAGGATTTATTACGACTAATGAAAATTGAGAGAATTCATTGCCAGCAAACCTGCACAAAAAAGACTATCTTTCTGGCAGAAGGAAAAGGGAATCAGATGAAGACTTGAATCTACATGAATGAATGAAGTGCATCAGAGATGAAAAATATGAGGTTAAATACAAAATATTTTTCCTTAACTTTAAAATTTCTTTAAAAGATACTTGGCCATTTAAAATAGAAATAAGAATATATTGCGGAGTTTATACTATACATAGAAATAAAATGCAGAACAACAAAAATGAAGAAGCATAGGAAGGGAACAATGAACATATACTGTCATAATATTCTTTTTTAAAGATTATATATTTATTTATTTGACAGAGAGAGAGTGAGAGAGCACAAACAGGGGTTGTTGCAGAGGGAGAGGAAGAAGCAGATTCCTCACTGAGCAGGGAGCCCGACTCGGGGGTTCGATCCCAGGACTCGGATCGTGATCTGAGCCAAAGGCAAATGTCTCTCAACTGAGTCACCCAGGCACCCCTGTCATAATCTTATAACATATACGACAAGGTATAATATTAGTTGAAGATACAGAATGATGTGTTCAATACGTATATTTAAGTCATGGAGAAAACACCCAAAATAAAAAATTAAAAACAAATAAACAACAAAACAGAATAAGCTAAGAGTAAAGACAAAATAAAATTTTATGCAGTTAATAAAATAGATATACACCTCATCCAGAATATTGCAATAAAAGAGGAAAGCACAAAGAATAAATGGGACAAACCGAAAACAAACAGCTAAATGATATATTTAGACCCATAATCACATTAAATATAGACAGCATAAATATTTCAGTTGAAAGGCAGATATTGTGAGATTGCAGACACACACACACACACACACACACACACACAAAAAACAAGACCCAGCTATGTGCTGTATAGAAGAAATGCACTTTAACTCTTAAGTCACGGAAAGATTGGAAGCAATAAGATAATTTAAAATTAAACATGTAAACATTACTCCTCAGAAAACTCACCTAGCCCAAACTATCAATATACAATTGATATCAAACAAAATTATTAAAGTTATTGCAAGACTGACAAAATGATGAATATAAGAGACACAAATTATCAATATCAGTAATAAAAAGGGGTATATCACTCAGACCTCCTAGATATTAAAAGGATAGTAAGAGTAATATGGACATCACCATGCATCTAAATTCACCAACTTAAATGAAATGGGTCAGTTTCTCAAAAAGCTACCAACTACCAATATTTACTTAATATGAAATAGCCTAAAGAATCCTATAACTATTCAAATACTGGAATTTACAGTTAAAAACCCTCCCCCAAAATGCCTAGGCAAAGGTAGTTTAATTATTGAACTCTACCAAGCCTTTAAGAAAGAAATAACACAATGCTATTCTAGGTCTTCCAGAAAATAGGAGAGGAGGAAACACCTCTGAACTCGTTTTATGAGTCCAATGGTAATTTTATTCCAAAACCAAAGACATTACAGGAAAAAAAAAATCCCCCTCCCAAATATTAGAAAGTTGGATCCAAAGATGTATATACAAAGAATAATACACCATAGCCAAGTGAGATTTATCTTGGTTAGGAAAAATTGGTTTAACAGGTGAAAATTAACCAGTGTAATTTACTAGGTTTGCAGAGTCTGACAAAATCAGAGATGAGGCATGCCAGTCAGATCTCTTTTCGAGAGATTCTGCCATGGATGATGTAGCTCACTGACTGCCGCCATCTGACATGACTTCAGATAGAGCATAGCAGTGATGCTGAAGCCACACTGTATCAGGCTGCTCCCAGCAAAGGAGTGGGGGTGGGGACACTAAATGGGTCATTTCTGCCAGATGTAGGACACTTCTGACAAGCCGTGTTTGTTCTGGGGCTCCTCATTGGCCTGACTGAGAATTTCTTAGATAAACACAGTAATCTGTGGTTCTTTCTTCTCCATCAATCCATTCACAGGTGCACTGTGATCTGAAAACCTCTCCATATCCTCCTATTCCTGATGTCCTATTTCTTTAAGAAAAAATTTCCCCTAATACATTTTTTTTTCAATCTGCTTCTCTTTTGGCAGCTACTTAGAAGACCCCAGATGATATACATTCTGAAGAAAAACCACATGATTGTCTCAAAACATGCAAAAACAGAAAAACTAAATGTCTTTACGCTGAGATCAGGAGAAACAAGGATGTCTGCTATAAGCACTTCCATTCAACATCGTAATAGAGGTCCTAGCTAGTGCAATAAGACAAAACAAAGAAATAAAATGCATCCATATTGGCAAGTGAAAAGTAAAACTATATGTATAGGTGACATGATGGTCTATATAAAAAAACAAAACAAACAAACAAATAAAAAGCCTCAAGCAATTTACCAGAGGAAATATCAGAACTACAAAGTGAGAGTCAATATACCAATATACCAATTGATATACCAGAAAGTAAAAACTTTATTTCTATATACTAGCAGCAAACAATCAGAAACTAAAATTTAAAAACAAGACCATTTGTATCAAGATGAATAATTGGACATACTTAAGAAGAAAATTTAAGTACACAAGAACTATACACTAAAATCTACAAATTATTGTTGAGAGATATGAGAATAGTCTTAAATAAATGGAAGGACAAATCCCTGTCATGGATAAGAAAACTCATTGTTATAAAGGTGTCAATTCTTCCTAAATCAATCCTTAGATTGAACACAATCTCAATCATAATCCTGTAAGACAAATGAATTCTAAAATTTATAAAGACATTCAAAAGATAGAGAATAGCTAAAACAACCCTTAGTAATAATGTAGTTGAAGGACTTAGACTAGCTGGCTGCAGACTATTTATAGAGTTGTGTAATCAAGATTACACAGATTTATTGCCATAAAAATAAAACAGGGCAATGGAACTGAATCCAGGACATCCCACATACATGGTCAGTTAAATTTTTACTGATATACTTAGGTAATTCAATAGGGAAAGAAAAGGTGTTTTCAGAAAATAGTGCTAAAAGATCTGGCTACTGATACTAAAATAAGGTAGATAGCCACATGCCAAAAATGGGCCTAAATACTTATTTCAAACCAAACATAGAATTTACTTGAAGTGAATCACCGACCTAAATGGAAGGGCTGAAACTGTAGCACTTCTAGAAGAAGGCATGGAAGACAACTGAAGTGACCTTGGGCTAAAAGATGTTTTATAGAGGACACAAAATAAATGACAAAATAACAAATATTGATGAAAAAAATTTCATCACAATTTCCAAATCTACTCTTGCAAAATCACTATTTAAAAAAATGAAAATTCCAACCTCAGCTTAAGATAAAATATTTATAAGGCATCTCTCTGATAAAGGAGTTGTATCTACAATAATAAGGAATTCTTAGGACCTACAGTAAGAAGGCAAATATCTCTGTTAAACCTGTAGCATGAAATACAAAGATCCAATGAGCAATATGTGTTGAAAATCACAGGTTATTATAATCACAGTGCAGGTTAGATCTCCAACAAATTACTCACCTGCCAACACAAACCTGCCTGAGGATATGAAATACTCAGATAAAGCACCACGTAAATGCCAATGCCTCAAAGCTAAAGGGATTTATCAAGGCATAGAGGAAAGGAAGGAAGAAATATTTAATACTTAGCCTATACATATTCTTGAGTAACTGAGAGAAAATTTTCTCACCCTCAATAAAATATATATCCACAGTTACACATAGCAGGATTTGTGATATAGACCTGAAACTTCTCCAGGATCGAGTCTACAGACACAAGGTATGATTAGTGGAAGCAAAGGAAGAAATTACTCAGGAGAAAGAGAAAACACCTAGAACTTGATATGGACATGTTTGCCTATGTTGGGCAATCAATAAAATGTGTTTATTAATATTAATACTAAAGATGGTTATAAAAATAGATTGATTTTTTCCAATCAAAAGCTTTTTATAATTGAAAGTAAATGAGTCATTATTTTATAACAGTTATTATAAGAAAGAAGAGAACCCACATTCTAGTACAAAATAGCAACACAAATGGCTGAATGCCAAAGGATACTGTTGCCTATGGTCTCCTCAACAGAACTCTCCAAGAGTTGGTAGCCCCATGGTCAGACTGTTTACACTGCACATGAAGTTGCTATACTAAACTTCTAGACCTATTTGAAGAAGAAGTGGAGAAATGGTGAAGAAACCAAAGAACTTCCGGGGACTGGATGACTACTTGCAAGATGCTGGGGAGACTGACCAGATGTTTGCAAGGAGCACAGTGTGGTGGGCTGTGTTGAGTGGGAGGCTGTGTGGAATACCAGAATAGAGGTCTAGGGTCCTGAGGAGACAAGGGAATTGACCCACGCCTGGACGGGGAAGTTGTCCAGGACCCAGAAAAAGAAATGATCTCTGATTGGCACAACAGCCCATGACTTTGTAATTATCAAGAGGCACCTTTCAGAGAGGTTCCCTAGTGGGCACGTGAGACTCACCCGGGAGGCCTTCTCATGCTCCATAGACCACTTCCTCTCTCTCTGCTTTCCTCACCCTCACCATCATTCTGATACACACCTCCACCCTACCCCAGCCTCAGGAGAACACAACCCTTTCACGCATCCCTGTCATCCTATCATCCTATCCACTTCCTGCCCCCACCAGCTTTATTGAGATATAACCGTGAAATAAAAAAATTGTATATGTATTTAAGTAATAGCATACCATCAATTTTATTAATGATGTGTGTTATTGCTTAGATTCTTTCTTTCTTTCTTTCTTTCTTTCTTTCTTTCTTTCTTTCTTTCTTTCTTTCCTTCCTTCCTTCCTTCCTTCCTTCCTTCCTTTCTTTCTTTCTTTCCTTTTTTTTAGGAAGAAAGAAGGTTACAACTTTGTGGCACAAGGATTGCATTTGAACTCCTAAAACTGGCATAGGAGGCTGTTCAGTATCCAGACCCCATCAAACTGAGCACGCAAACATTTCCTTTCAATGAGATGATCTGCACACTCTATTTCACTTATGAACTGAAAAGTCCTGCCTTGCCTGGACATTAGGAACATTCTTTTTCTGTATTGTGCATCTTTGATGTAACTTTTTTGATTCCTACATGTTGTTCTAGACTGGGTTCCCTCTTACTTCCCTATTTCTCCTGTGGTATCTTCTTGGATTCCCCACTCTGTTCTGGATTCTTCCCTATCCCCAGTCCCTGGCCACCCTCTGCTGTGCCAACCTCTTGACCTGATGTTCTCAGCCCAAGGTCATGGCTTCATTTGTCTCCACATGCTTTATCAATTAAGGAGAGGAAGCATTGTAATTGTTTGTACACACACACACACACACACACACACTAAGCAGTGCCCTGTGCCTGGTAGGTTCTTGGTTTAATGGATGCCCATTGAATTTACATCTTGTAAACAAAACAAACATCCTTCTGATCATTTCTTGCATATATGTTGTTTTTCCAAAATAAGCAGACAAATATTATAAAGGCAGGACTGAAACATACACGTTATAATTCAAAACAAAGTAAGATCAAAATGAAAAAATAACAATTTGGCCTACTCCTTCAGGATTTTTGGGGGGGAAATCATATTCAGCTATTTGCAAAGAAAATTGTGGGGACTTACATTGAGGTCAACCGAAATGTGTGAACTCGTAAAATAAAAGAAAATAATGAAGACACTATATTGAAAAATTACAGTATTTTATGACTGACGGTGTCTAGGTATTACAGTACTCTCTAGTGGTCGGATTTAGAGCAAGATACTTGCAGGATAAATGCAGGATTTTTTTTAGAAAGGCAAAGAGGGCAAGATACATAACAAAGTATCATTATTTAATGAACATTATGTGAAAAATGCTGTACAATTTTAAAATTCAAGAACTTCTTATGTAACTACTACTGTATGTGCAAATCAAAAGATGCTGATATCCTTAATGTTCCTTCAGGATTTTTCCATCAAATATTTTGTCATCTGAAAAGGTGACATTGGTCTGAGTGGTTGAAGCATCTGATTATATATATAATGCTGGTGTCCATATTTTCATTTCCTATGTCACCATCCCTAATTGAGTAGAAAATTTCCTAAAATTATTCTCTTAATAGCATTATAGAGCTGTAAGAATTGAGTGGATATCTATATGTTTTATGCTTCCTTTTACTTTTATTGAAGTTATGTAATATTTCACACAGGTTTTATTCCTTTTGCTCAAGATCCATCTTTAATACATAAGACAAAGGAAATAAGTGATTTTTAAATAATCATAAGGATTTTGGAAAGAAATATTGAATTTCTGAGTATAGTAGAAAACACACTAAAATTCATCTCAGAAACATGACCACAAGTTAATTATTGTGTCTAATAAAATATTGGACTTGATATTTGATAAAGACAAGAAAAACATAGAAATATTAGAGCCATATATTATATTCACATCAGAGAGTAAATAACTTCAATTTTATCTTACTGTTGTAGACTGAAATTTAGCTACACTCACCACTCAGATATTTCTGGTATGGCTCTAGGTATATGAGGCATATTTAGTTCAGTGTAACTCAGTAAATAATAATCACTATGCTGAATAAATGTTAGTCATAAGAAAAAAAAGATTTTTGAAGAAAAAGTCCCATCAGACAATACATCATCCTATGTAATGGACATATAAATGATAAGAAACTTTGTCATATATATTATATCACTTAGTCTTAGGAAAATTCCTGTTCTCCATTATGATCCCTACATACAAATGAGTAAAATGAGGCTCCAAATGAGAAAATCTCTTGCTTAGAGTCGTTCAGTGACTCGATGGCTTACACACACTGAAACCTAGAAGTTTTGCTTGACTGTGTATGCTTTTCTTCCGCACAAGGGTTTCTCAATAAAAGATGAGAAAAATCCCTTGGGAATAGCCCCTGATGTAATGGCATCTTTCTATTATCTCTGTGAACATGCAGAGGTTAAATGAGACTGGACAATCAAGTGCATCAGCAGATTTTATGTTATCTACCTCACATTCTGACAAATTGTCCAGTGGGGAAGACAGGAAAGGAAGGTTGACCAGAGCAAAGGAGTCCATGAAATTCAGCTTTTGCATGTTACCTGAGCAAAACACCCTATATAAAAGAGCTCATGTTTAATCCATCAGTCAGTTTTGATTAAAGCTCAGATTAAAGATAAAGAGGCTCAAATAAGCAATATCTGTGAATCAATTTTACAACTCCATAGCTGGGCATAGAATTTTGTACCATTCCCGGGAAGGTGAAGTGGAATTATGGCCACAAGAAAGTGGGATTTTTTTCAGTGTAGACGAGCCCTGTCTTGCCAAGGACTGCCCGCCCTGGAGGGCAAAGTATGAATGTTTTAGCAGAATGTACATACAGTGCATGGTTTTAGAAAATGTCTTACTAATCCCAGTATAAAAAAAAAAGGCATCACATATACAAAACTAGACCAATCTGCTAAAATGAAGGGATAAGCTGGGATCAAATAAATTGATTTGTTGGTGATAAAAAAAAAATATGTTTCCTGAGTTAAACACTGTAAGCAGAAGATGAAATCTTGCATAAAATGGAATTGGTGGAATAACAGAAAAAAGTTAAATTCCACTGACAATAAAGAATGAAAAATTAAAACACTGATGTAATTTAAAAACTAAGAAGAATGGTTTAAAATGTTATTCAAGACCTGACAAAATCCCACACTTCCAGCTAGAAAGAGCTCAGAAAGTACCAGGCAATTTTATTGGAAATAGGAGAATTCTTAAACATATATTGAAGACATTTAAAAAAATAAGGAAAAAGAAAGTCTTCTAACTATACACATAGATAAAACACATTATCTTTAAATGGAACAAAAATGGAGTAGCTCTGTGAGCAAACTTCTATACCCAGCTGTATTGTCTTTTGTTGTCTGCATTCAGGATCAAATTAGCTACACCATCCACATATCTCCTCTAGAAAAATCTTCATCATATTCCAGCCTATCAAAAGATGGAGGAAAACTCAATATCACATGGCATGACTTACAATAAACCCAGTTAAATATAAACTAGGTCCAACAATATGTTTATGTGTTGCTGATTTCTCATAAAATAATAAAATGGCTACAATCGATTCTGTTGTCATCGCCATCATAGTGATGGAAAGTTCCAGACCATTGCTATAAAAAAATGGCACTGGCAAGAGGAGAATAACAAACTTAAAAGCATTCTAAATTACCTAACACCCAAAAAACATATAGACACCCATTACAATTTTTGGCATTTATAACTAGAAAAATATGTTTGAATGCCTCTATATAAAATTTGGGAGTAATCATTAGTAGAGTAAGTACAGAATGCATACCTTTCAAGTTTCTAAAGAAAAGGTGGTTATGAAAACAAGCCATATATAGAAAAGGAAAAAAAAGAAGGACACATGAAGGGAATGAAAACAGAACATAACAAAAACATTCAGCAGAACTTGCAGAAACCACACTTTTTATGTTTTCCAAATGAGGCAGCTACAAAAATAAACTCTCATTGCTACAGGTTTTTCCAATAGTTAAAGGTGTTGCAGAAAAAGCAAACGCCCAATATGCCATCAAAATAATATGTAATAAACCTCAATAAAATGTGCATTTATCGACATAGACTACTGCTGTCTAATAAGGTCTTTTAATAAGTAATTATAAAGACACAATTTTATCAGTAAAGGTTAAGTATCTTTATCTGAGCAGAATCCGATGAAATTAGTCCTGATGTAATAAGTATCATTTGTCACTATTAGAACAAGAGCTGTTGACAGGACTTGGGTGTCTCCGTGGCAACCCCGGTGTTCCATTCCTTTTTTCTGTAACCTTAGACACTAACAAGGCATGCAAGTCCAGAGGGCATAGAAGGCATTGCCTGGGTAGTTTATTTACCCTTTTCTGACTTTGCCAGGCAGCAGCATATACAAGAATCTGGAGGCATTTTGCATCAGTGGGCATCTGCCATCAATGTTGACTCTGTGGATGAATATTTTGAACAGACTATTGTACACAGGTTTCCATTAACAAGAATAATCAGGATTTTTAATTGATTTGTCATCCATAAGGCATGAGAGAGAGAAAGAAAACACATATGTAAACAGAATGTGGATTTTTCCATTTCAGAAACTTGTAAGAATAAATATCCCTAAGCAATGTATTCCACTAAGTATATCTAAGTATTCCACTAGAATTAAACAATGTTAATGAAGTGCTAGCTCCAGCCCAGGCCTCAGATAACATTTTTGGAGTCAAGCATCCCAAAGGAGGCGTATTTACAGCTATGCTTGAATTGACAGGAATTTGCTCTAAGACCAGAGCCAATACAAAAGCACCAGGGCTCCCCATTACAGGAGAGCTCTTGGAATCAGCCAGCTCAGGCTCCGGCCAGAATCACACCTGAAAACACGTACACACAATTTGACAGACTCCTTTTGGGCCACATTCTGTAGTAAAATAAAATGAATAATGACAATATATAAATGCTCCTGCTATCAAGCTTATAGGGAAAACATCTAAGAGTGGAAGGTTCTAGGGGTAGGTGGGTTTAGGGTGTTGGGATAAAAATGGAGAAGAATGTTGTAAACAAAACTTCATATTTTACTTCTTCTCCATTGTTCTTAATTTTTTTCGGAATAGCAAATACTAGTTTTCCCACTTTAATGAACTTATATGAAAAATAATAATTCATTTTTAAAAACATGAAGTTAAATATGTATTTAAAAATTTTGTAGACATAGACAACCAGGCCTGGAGCCTTGTTCTTGGGCAAATACCTCGGCAACATGACATATCTTTCAAACTATATTTATGCCATTTTTCCATTTAGAGTTTTTGTTGCAGGTTGAATTGTGTTCCTCTCCCCCCAAAAGTATGTTAAAGTGCTAACCCCAGAACCTTAGAATGTGACCTTACTAGGAGATAAGTCTTTACTCAGGTTATCAGCTGGGAGGTCTTTGGAGGTTGGCTTTAATCCAACCTCCAAACCAACATAGGACCCATGTTTTTATAAAAAGGGGAAATTTGGACCCAGAGACACATGGAGGGAAACAAAGTGAAGATATAGGGAAGAGAAGGCTGCCATGTGACCAGAGGGCCCAATCTTTAAGCCAGGGATTGCTGAGGGCGGCTGGCAACACCAGGCACTAGAAGAGGCGGAGAGGTGGGAAGGATGGCGCCCACCTCCCACCCGCTGAGATCCAGGAGGGGTGTGGCCCTGCAGACACTTGGACTTCAGACTGGGACTCCAGACTGTGAGAGAATAAATTTCACCTGTTTTAAACTATGCAGTTTGTGGCGACTTGTTTTGGAGGCCGCAGGACACCCATAGAATTTTCCATGAATTCCAGATAAAATACCTATTTCCAGAATAAAATGCCAGGTAAGTCTTCCACAGAGATGCCATCCTACTACGCAGTGACAGGGGGTCACTTAAATGAATTTAGGGTAATAAAGTGAATGCTGTCACTGAGATTAAAGTTCTCTTTCCCAAAGTTTCTTGTTCAAACATTAAAAAATGGGCATACAGCATTTTCTTTCTGTTTTACTAAATTATAAGATATACCTTTCCTTCTAATTTTATTGTTCCTAATCAACCTTTATGTGTCTGTGTATATATATTTTCACACATACACATACACACACACAGACTTGCATATATATGAACACCGTAGGTCTATACAGTATGTTTATAGGTTTTATGTATACATGTTAAGTACATACATGTTATATATGTCAGCTCTATTATGTATAGATCCATGGGTATATATTTGTATGCACATATATACTGAGTTTCCAGCATAAGAAAGGATAAAGATGCTAGTTTTTTCAAATTATTTGAGGTATTCAGAAATATCCCTTTGCCTGCTGGTCCCAAACAGCTTTTCTGAAACTTATGGCTGATTTTTATATGTGTGGGCAGTCGTGGGCCCGAGTGCAGGACTGGGGCAAGGCCAGTTTTACGCTGCTGGCAGCCCCAGAGTGCATCTAGCAAAGCTGGTGCAGGGACTGGGGCTCGTGGTGGGGGGCTGAGAACCAGGCCTGCACTCCCGGTTTCTGCCACCACCCAGACACGTTTGCCTACAATAGTCATGTAGGTTCCCACCTCATAAGACCAATGGGCAGTTTTCTAGGAAACCTCTGACTCCTCCTTTTCTCTATTCACCCCTGCAATGGGTCTTGAGTATACGGACTTCCCCAGGTGGAAATGACATATGATAAAAACACAGGAGAGTATTAACTACTTGTTACTACTTGCCAAAATATTTAGGCACTTGGAATCTTCTCTTTTTCAAGATTTGATTTATTTATTTGACAGAGAGAGAGCACATGCAGAGGGAGTGGCAAAGGGACAGGGATAAACAGACTCCCCACTGAGCAGGAATCCCAGGACCCTGAGATCAGGACCTGAGCCGAAGGCAGACTTTTAACCAACTGAGCCACCCAGGTGTCCTTTGGCATCTTCTAATATATTGTAAATATTTAAAGAATAACCATTTAAATAGCATCATTGATATTTTCAAGGACCGTGTTTCACAATCTAGTTTTTAAATGTGGATACCATTAAAGATAATTGTAGAGAGCACAACGACAAGAGAGAGCAAGAAAGAACCTGATAGCCTCCCAGAAGCATGAGCTGGAAGCACTGGCCTCCAGAAGATGCCCAGAGCTTTGCTCTCTGCTCCCTGGAACCACTAGTCAATGTGACAACCAAAATGGCATGGGGGGTGCCTGAAGCAGCACAAATGGGAGAACCCCCAACGTTGTTCCCTCAGTCAAACCCCAACTGCCTTTTCAGCTCATGTTTGGTCTTCCTTCGCCAGTGCTTGGCTCACCCTTTGGAAGAAATCCATTGTCTAAGTTCACCGTTATATTTAGCGAGAAAAACATCACCAAGCTTTTGCTGGTGTGAGCCCTGGAACCTGGGGTCCTCTGCCATTTGAGAAAACAAGGAGCCCTCATGCTGTGATGCCAGGCTTGCTGAGTGGCCTTCCGGCCAGAGGGCTTCTGTGCGACGAGTCTCCCCGAGGAGCAGGAGTGGGCTTCTCTGCCCCCGCTGCCTACCAGCCTTGGATCCAGCCATTTGTACAGTGATGGACTGGAGGGCTCACAGCTCCTGTCAGCTTGGTTAACATGAAGCAGAATTCCCAAGTCCCTACAAACCTAGGGAATATCAGGATGGGTTCCCTGATCCTCGAAGTGGGAGGAGAGAGTACAAGAGATTTGCCAAATGCACTGGCCCCTAGGAGTGAGCACCAGGGCCACCAGAGCAACCAGTGTGGGGACGGAGACCCCTGGCCCCTTGTAGTGTCCTGTTCCATATCTCTTCAGTGCAAGAGACACAGGAAAGAATGGAGGGGATAATTGATCACCCCATACCTGCTCCATCACTGAAAGCATGTCACAGATGCTTGTCCCGATGCATCGGATCAAACAAGACAAAGGCCTATGTGCTGCCCTGAGTGCTGTTATTTTTCTGTGAGATTGGATTGGTGATGTGATTAAGTCAACCAAGCCACTGCGTCTGGGTGAATATGAGCACTCCTTCTTCCACAGGAGTTCCCTGGATAATACGGACAAGTCTGCTCAGTCTTGGTGCTAAATGGTTCTAGCCTTCTACCAGTGACACCTCAAGCCACACGGTCTCATGCATGCAGAGGGAGGCACCTCACTCATCTTGCTTATTTGCCTTCACAGCTCCGGTTCAATCTGATGCATTATGAAGGCGCACTGGCCTCCTAAATTCCTGAAATTCCTGTGAGTTTCACTCTTTAGAGGTGGGCTTGGCACGTTCATCCCATTTTACCCCCAAATACATATCTACCCACGGATTGACTGATTTTCTGTTCTCCCCACAAGGGTGCCTTCAGCTGGGCTTACAAGGAGCACACGCACACAAATATTACTTTTGGATCAATTATTAGGGTGTGGGTGGGTCTTTAACAGAGAGTCTAATTCACCTCAACACTGAATGGGAGGCCAAACTACCTCCAAACATGATAGGCGAATGCAAATTCCCTCTAGAGCAAATACCCCTACTTTTTTAAGATTTTATTTATTTATTTGAGAGACATGGAGAGAGTGAGAGTCAGCATGAGAGGGGAGAAGGTCAGAGGAAGAAGCAGGTTCTCTGCATAGCTGGGAGCCTGATGTGGGACTCGATCCCGGGACTCTGGGATCATGACCTGAGCTGAAGGCAGTAGCTTAACCAACTGAGCCACCCAGGCGCCCAAATACCCTTACTTAATTTTGGGAATATTATGACACTTTCCTTTTCATACAGTGGCCCAATACACACACAGACACACACACACAGACACACACACACACACACACACAACCCTCTCCACACCCACACATACACACGTGCAGAGACACATGTATCATGTGAACCCTTCATTAGAAAAATAAAACATAACCCAGAAGTTACCACAGTATGTTCAAAAACTTATTCTTAGGCACCTTCACAAGTATTGTTCAAACCCCTTGCAACATGATGATATTTTTACAGTCAACACACATTTATCGAGCACCTACTATATACCAGTTTCCAGGCTTACTAGATAAACCAACTAACAAGACAAAATCTTGGCTCCCACGGAATTCACATTCTACCCAGACTTCGGATGCTATTATATGACATCCGAGGAAAGTTATTTATCTCATTGCAAACAAAACTGCAGCTTTGCAAATTTTTGTAAAGTATCATGTGAAGTGTTACATTTATAGACCTTAGAAAGGTGGTCTTATGCCCAGTTTAAAGTGCAAACTGGATGCAGACACCCAGGTTCCCATCTCAAGGCTGCCATTTACCAACCTCCCTGCACCAGTACCTGGCCCTTGTGATGCTGACCAGAGGATCCATGAGTTAATACAAGAACCACACGTGGTTTCCCGCCGGCACACAGTAAGGGCTCAGCTGGCTACTGTGAAGGTCCACAGGGTATGTTAACTATTTTAGTTATTTGATAAACACTTTCTGGGCCTTTCCATGCTAGGCACTGTTCTGGATACTGAAACACAGAAGACAATGAGCCATGAGCTCTGCCCTGAATGGAATTTCACTCTGGAAGAATTAAAAGCGCTAAAACCTAGTGAAGAATTGATGAACTCAGACCAAAGTCATTAAGTACTTGTGCAAAACACAGATGAACAAAAACTAATGTTTCCGTCATGCCAAGAGTTTAAAGAATGCCTTCTCATGCTTGGGGGGGGGCATGGCTACTGCACCCCGACCTGCACCATAATTAAACAGCTCCGTAAATATGTATCTGAGAGGGAAGTAACCCTGTCCTCACTCACAGCCCAGGTCAGAGCTTCCAGGGACACCTCCAGCCAGTCGACGTTGCTGGGAAGTGGATGTCGGAGGCATCGTTTCCAGCACTCTGGTTCATCTTCACCCTGGGGGTGTTCGTGCCTGCTTGCCTCTCTGGACCTCAGTTTCAGGATCAGTGAATAGGGCCAGAACAGCTCCCCCTTGAAGGGGCCGCTGCAGGGTTAGATGAGATGAAGCGTGTGATGTGCTTGGGCAGAGCTCATGCAAGCACCCGGCCCCATTATTCCTGCTCATTGGCTGGTTGTACATCCACAGGGGTTGATGGGCTGGGCTGGTGGTCAGCAAAGGCAGGCCTGAGAGGGTAGGGAAAGTACTACGCCAGGAAGGTCTCCCAAGGCAGGACTGCCAGCTCAAAACTCAAAACAACCCGATCATCTCTACCTCACACAGAACCCGTGCAGAGGGAAATAGAACAAAAGTAGCTACTCTGCCATGCCTTCATCATTGTTCATATTACAAGGATGATATTGTGGGGCGCCTGGGTGGCTCACTCAGTTAAGCATCTGCCTTCAGTTCAGGTCATGATCTCAGGTCCCGCATGGGGCTGCCTGCTCAGTGGGGATCTTGCTTCTCCCTCTGCCTGCCACTCCCCCTGCTGTGCTCTCTCTCTCTCCCTCTCTAACAAATAAATAAATAAAATCTTAAAAAAAAAAAGGATGATATTGGGACACCTGGGTGGCTCAGATGGTTAAGCGTCTGCCTTCGGCTCAGGTCATGATCCCAGGGTCCTGGAATCGAGCCCCGCATTAGGCTCTCTCCTCGGCAGGAGTCTGCTTCTCCTTTTGACTCTGCCTGCCCATCCTCCTGCTTGTGCTCATTCTCTCTCTGGCAAACAAATAAATAAGACTTTTTAAAAAATTAAAAGACTTATATTATGCAATAACTTTCAGAAAAACTTCCATCCCTACTACTTGAAATTGGATGCAATAGAGTGTATTATTGTCCTCTTGCTTTTGTAACAAAACACCACATAGTGGCTTCAGACAATGCCAATTCCTTCTCCCTTGCAGATCTAAAGAACAGAAATCTAAAGTCAAGGTGTCAGCAGGTCTGGTTCTTCCCGGGGGCTCTAGGGAAAAAGCTGCTCTTGGCCTCTTCCCTTTGTGCCATGGCATTCTTTGGCTCCTTGGCCATCGTCCATCTCTCTTTCTGTCTTCACACCACTCTCTTTCTCACTGATTCTCTTGACCCAACCCCCATCATCCAGAATCACTATGGGATCATAAAGATCCTTAACTTAATCACATCAGCAATGTCCTCTTTGCCATACAAAGTAACATTTCACAGGTTCTTGGAATTTAGGATGTGGACCTATTTGGGGGACCATTACTCAGTCGGCCAGATAGGGCATACCTGAATATCTTACCCTGAAGCAGAAGGCCCTTTTTCATCATGAAGTCAGAAAATGAGCCCTGTGTAGGTACAGTTAAGAAAAATAATAGCAAATAACTTTCATTGGCTATACATCAACTGAATGAACCTCAAAGCAACCCTGTGATCTAGATGTGGTAATCTATGTCATTCAGATGAAGAAACAGAGGCCCAGAGGGTTAAGTCACTGGCCTAGGTTCCAAGTCTGCTACACTGGGCTTTGTACCCAGGCCATGTCGGTGTGAAACTTATTCTCATAACCAGGACCAACACCCTCCCCCTCTTGTTTATTCTTTGTTCCTGGTTGTGAAAAGCACAATTTCTCCCATAATCGCTCTACACCTTCTGCTTGTTTCAAGTCATCAGCACCTTACAGGTTCAACAAAAATCACATTTCTCCTTTGTTAATGCATCCATAAAAAAGAAGATGAGACCCAATGGCATCCAAGGCAGTGGCCACTCAAGGTGCCATATGGCACTGACAGAGACAGCCTGGCACCTGCCGGCTCCAAGATACTCCTGCTGGGACTACCCATGTCTTCAACCCCCACATGTAATTTTAGTTTTCTCAGAGAAACTAGTTTTCTAAAATCTAATTGTCAATGAAGCAAAATAAAAGCTGGTTTGTTCATGCTGCTGGCTGGTGAAAGAACCAGGATTCCTCTTTCTTACCATCCCCCAGTCTAGGCAAATGGTTACTAAAGACTGGAAGGTATCAGCTGAGTCAAAGACACAAGATTCCACCCCAAGGGGCCGGCAACATCAGGATGCATGTGGACTGTCTTTCTCTACTTCCCAACTGGGTCATACATTCTAGCCTCTCCTTGGACTCCTGTTCTAGCTACTGTATTACTCAGCCCACTCAATCCCATAACTTTCCTTACTTCATCGCTCTTTTCCTTCTTAAGAGTGTTTGCACACACATAGTGTACTTATTCTTGAACACCAATGCCATGCAATGTCCACCAGGAGATAATATATTTGTAGTCACACTGATGGACATGTGCAGGAAGAACTCTCTGCCCTTTCTGTATATGCAAACAAAGGACTCAAAGGCAGGGCAGAAGGTCAACACGTCTAACGTTGGGTTGCAAAAGATGCAAGATTCGCAAAAGATGCTAATGCAAAATGGCTGATCAGCTTCCCAGCGTCTTGGGGCGAACCAAAATACCTAGTTCGAAAAATGGATTATTGGAATTCAGATTCTTAAAATCAAGTAGTCAAATGCAAAAATCCTTCTGGAGGCTGGTGCTTACTTTGGGATGGTTGCTCAGCTGGGGCTTGAGACACAGGATCTTCAGCAATTCTTCCTCATAATGGCACATTATGCAAGGAAAACAGTGTGAGCAATTTTACTAATCAGGCCATGAAGTAGAAATAATTAAACAAACTAACACGGCAGCACCCCAATTATAATTACAAAAAGTAATTCCATTATGCCCTGTGCATGGAGAAGTGAAAGGGTTTTTTTTTTGGATTTGTGTCATTAGTTACTATTCTCAATAAACTTATATCGATCATCAGGAATACACCAGGTATCACAAGGAACACCTGATTAGAAGCCATATCAGAACATTCCGGGGAGCATAACCATTATAAATACTATCTGCAAGACCCATTCCGGCTATCAGTCACTGGGTTATTTTCTCTGGTTGAAAAGAAGCCACAATTATATTCATTTGTAGATTGGGGCTAGTAGGGCATAAGAAAATAGTCTGACCCTGATTACCTGTCTTTAAAGACTCACATCCTTCCCCCCCGCCCGCCCCATAATGCTCTAGAAAGTCTTCCAATAATGGGAGGAATCAGCAAACATAGAATGTCAAGGGCACAGACAAAAACTTTCCATTAGGCAGGAGACAGGGCAAGATGACTCCAGGATCTGTATTTTCCGGTTCTTAGATTTAGTGGCTCAGAAGTAGGTTACATCGTCTACTGGTGGCCTCACTTTATGCTCAGAGCTCAAACCCTGACTGGCAGAAGGCCCATGAGCCCACAGTTCCCTGTTCATAATTGCTGCTGTCAGAGTATAATCTCGTGGCTAGATAATTTATAAAGTCCTCTCAGGCTTTCAAATTCTACCCTTTTTGTTTGATTTATTGAGAACATGCATTTACTCTTTATAGTTAAGCCTGTGACCCATAGTGAGTTAATTTTTGTATAAGATAGGAGGTTTAGACCAAGGTAGATTTTTTTCCCCTACAGATGTCTAATTGCTCTTGGAACATTTGTTGAAAAAAAGACAATCTTCCTTCCATGGCGCTGCTTTTGCACCTTTGTCAGAAATCCCGTCGGGCATATGTGTGTGGGTCTGTTTCCAGGTTCGGTGCCACTGATCTGTGCATCCAGCCCTCCACCAACTTGTGGAAATTTTAAACTCACCTTTATGCCAATTTAAAGTGTTTTTATATCAATTATAGGCAATGTATTTCTTCATGTAAAAATAGTATCATAGGGGCAGCTGGGTGGCTCAGTCGGTTAAGCAACTGCCTTCAGCTCCAGTCATGATCCCAGGGTCCTGAGATAGACTGCACATTATTCTCCCTGTTCAGTGGAGAATCTGCTTCTCCCTTTCTCTCTCTCCCTGCTTCTCCCCTGCTCATGCTCACCCACTCTCTTTCTCAAATAGAAAAAATCTCTTTAAAATAAGAAGAGTGTTATAACTCGGCAATTCTGTAATGATAAATTCGGGGAACAACCCCCTTGAAGAGATTAGCTTGTACAGATTATGCTTAAATCATATTTGTCTGGTTTGAGTAACCAGTTATAGTCCTTTAGGGAAGAGCCTGGAACTCTGGTTATCAAAACAAGGTTAAGCTGAATTCTATCCAGCTAGGCATTCAGTATCCTGGTTGGCATGTTGACATTTCCTGGTGTGTGCCTATATGTTTCAGATTTGGAAATCTGGTACATACTTTTAACAATCAAGGTAAAGGCCTGACTCTACATTGAGTTTACCTTCCATCGGCCCAGATGACAGGAAGCAGTGCACACCAGGGGACCAGACAGAAGCAGTGCCCCCAAATAGAGGCAGGCACGGGGGCGGGGGGGGGGGTTCAGCAGAGACTGTTTGGCACAACGCCAGCTTTCTGTGATCTGAATGGGGAGGTCAAGGAGAACCACATAACAGGCACAATTCTGTGGAAAATAAAAACGAGTACCCTCTTGTTTAGAATTACTAAGAGATTCAAGATGACAATAGGGCATTAAGCCAAGAGCTGGGTCCTTTCAGGCACATGGTCTGTGTGACTGGACAGGTCACATGCCCAGTGAAGCTGACCCTGAGGTATTCCTTGTTCAAATAAGCTGCAGAATTCAGTTTTTGTGACCTCAGTACCTTCTAAAATTTTTAGTAAACTATTGTAAATTTTGATTTCCAGGAAGGGACTCTACTGTTTTTCAGACAGATTTGAGTGTGTGTGTATGTGTGTGTGTGTTGTGGCTGTATTGGGAAACACTGTATTGCAACTATTACAGATACACCCTGTACCTGTGGTAAGATATAGTACCTAAAAACACAGGAAGTGGATGACATCTGACTAAAATATTAGGAAATTATTTTCAGAAATCCTGAAAATGGTCAAAATCAGGAATGCGGATGGAAATAACTATTTTAATGAATGCTCTTCAGATGGCTTTCCGTGGGAGGGATACAAACAGGCTCTCCGACATGGCCACCAATATGTTCATGCTCAGGATGGATTTCAGACAAAGATAGGTCTGCACTGGAAACTTCTGCCCTGAGAATCCCAGAGGGAAGAACTCAAGCTCTGGACCATGTGTGGGTATTCACACAGTCACAGGGGCAATAATAATAATATTGGACAAGCTTCACCAAGTGCTGACTATGGGACAGGCATAAGGCTTCCCAGAACAATCTCATGACCTGGGTGAGAATCATTTCAGACAAACTCTATTCTTATCCCCACCTCACAAGTGAGGAACAGAGGCACAGAGAGGCTGAGTAACTTTCCCAGGTTCCACACCTAGGAAGAAAAGCCTAGGCAGTCTGTCCTCCAAGTCCAAGATCTGATTAAAGTTAAGTCTTTGGCAGTCATAACAAACCAAAGACTAGGAGTCTAAGAGCAAAGGGTCTAATCTTCTAATCTTCCCTAGGGAAGCCAAGCTGAAAATGAGGAGGACAGAGGTGCCTGGGTGGCTCAGATGGCCAGGTGCCCAGCTCTTGGTTTCAGCCCAGGTTGTGATCTCCAGGTTATAGGCTCAAGACCTATGTCAGGCTCAACACAAGTGGGGAGTCTGCTTGGGATTCTCTCTCTCTCACATAAATAAGTTCTCTCACTCTGTCTCTTTCTCAAATAAATAAATAAATAAATAAACACTTTTTAAAAATGAGGAAGACAAAATAATATCTGAGGTTCTTTTCAACTATTATTGAACACAATAAGATATACTTTGTGATTTTGTCCAAGGTAAAACTAGTTCTAGAACATAATTTTCTTAAGGGGAAATGTCATGCCTTGATGCTTATCTTGGTATCGACAGTTTAGAATAGCACCTGACATACAGCAGACTCTCAAACGTTTACAAAGTTGAATGAATGAATGGTGAGTAAGTTAAATAAATATGAGAACTCAATAATCCAACACACAGCAAACCAACATTACATACTTTTAAAAGCCTCACAAATCATGACGCCAAATAGAATCCTGCAATTTTACTTGGTCTTGGTCAACTACAGTGTCAAAAGTCCTACCAGCTTTTAGTCACTGGATGTATTGCTGGAACAGGAACTCAAGAGCAGGATCCACACAGTGTCTCTGAGGTGAAGACTTCCCTGTCAGTCTAAGGGAAAGCTTCACTTGGCCTTCATTCAGTGTAAACAACAGAAGAAGTCAGGACTGATGGAGATGGCATATTTCTGCTTTCAAAAATTAGTGTGTCTTCTGGCACCTTTGATACTATGCAGACCTTTACTCTCTCATGAGTCACATAATGTAGGCGCAGAGTGCAGGGCTGGTGGAGTTAAACTTCATAGCTTTAAACCCTGCATTCTGTGGATATTGACCTCCTAATGCAGAGACGTTTAATGACCTTTCTTCCGAAACGTGGCAATAATGCAGCAGGTTTTAATAAAATCTGTGCATTCTGATAATTCTGTGACAGATGAAAGGGAGGTCTCCTGAAGCAGTAACACCTTTGCACATGTGGGTCCCCCCAGTGAAGTCACCCCTGAATTCCCTGGTAACCTGTCTGGAGTTTCTGTCCCCTCCCCACCCCCACCCTGCTTGTGTTCTCTCTAGTTGGGCCCACATTATTTTGATCCATAACATTAAGCAAAATTTATAAATATGCGCTAAATTATTTATTCATCAGTGATTGTCTTCTCCTCAGGCTGTAGGTCGAGAAGACGGGGGTCATGAACACAACTGGGAGCGTATATTGAAAGGGACCAAAAAACATTTGCCAGAAGAGTGAGTTGATAAATAAATATATTTGTTAATAGAGGGAGGGGTGCACTAAATGAGAAAAACATGCAGCCAAGAATAGTATATCCAGCTAGGCTATCATTGAAAATAGAAGGAGAGATAAAAAGCTTCCAGGACAAATAAAAACTGAAAGAATTTGCAAACACAAAAGCAGCTCTACAGGAAATATTGAAAGGGGTCCTCTAAGCAAAGAGAGACCCTAAAAGTAGTAGATCAGAAAGGAACAGAGACAATACACAGTAACAGTCACCTTATAGGCAATACAATGGCACTAAATTCATATCTCTCAATAGTTACCCTGAATGTAAATGGGCTAAATGCCCCAATCAAAAGACACAGGGTATAAGAATGGATTAAAAAAACAAAACCCATCAATATGCTGCCTACAAGAAACTCATTTTAGACCCAAAGACACCTCCAGATTTAAAGTGAGGGGGTGGAAAACAATTTACAATGCTAATGGACATTAGAAGAAAGCTGGGGTGGCAATCCTTATGTCAAATCAATTAGATTTTAAGCCAAAGACTATAATAAGAGATGAGGAAGGACACTCTATCATACTCAAAGGATCGGTCCAACAAGAAGATCTAACAATTTTAAATATCTATGCCCCTAACGTGGGAGCAGCCAACTATATAAGCCAATTAATAACAAAATCAAAGAAACACATCAATAATAATACAATAATAGTAGGGGACTTTAACACTCCCCTCATGGAAATGGACAGATCATCCAAGCAAAAGATCAACAAGGAGATAAAGCCCTTCAATGACACACTGGACCAGATGGACATCACAGATATATTCAGAACATTCCATCCCAAAGCAACAGAATACACATTCTTCTCTGGTGCACATGGAACATTCTCCAGAATAGATCATATCCTGGGTCATAAATCAGGTCTCAACCCGTATCAAAATATTGGGGTCATTCCTTGCATATTTTCAGACCACAATGCTCTGAAGCAGGAACTCAATCACAAGAGGAAATTTGGAAAGAACCCAAATACATGGAGACTAAACAGCATCCTTCTAAAGAATGAATGGGTCAACCAGGAAGTTAAAGAAGAATTGAAAAAATTCATGGAAACAAATGATAATGAAAACACAACGGTTCAAAATCTGTGGGACACAGCAAAGGCAGTCCTGAGAGGAAAATATATAACGATACAAGCCTTTCTCAAGAAACAAGAAAGGTGTCAAATAAACAACCTAACCGTACACCTAAAGGAGCTGGAGAAAGAACAACAAAGAAAGCCTAAACCCAGCAGGAGATGAGAAATAATAAAGATCAGAACAGAAATCAATGAAATAGAAACCAAAACAACAACAACAACAACAACAAAACAATAGAACAAATCAATGAAACTAGGAGCTGGTTCTTTGAAAGAATTAATAAGATTGATAAACCCCTGGCTGGACTTATCAAAAAGAAAAGAGAAAGGATGAAAATAAATAAAATCATGAATGAAAGAGGAGAGATCACAACCAACACCAAAGAAATACACAAAACTGTAAGAATATACTATGAGTGACTCTACGCCAACAAATTTGACAATCTGGAAGAAATGGATGCATTCCTAGAGACAACTACCACAACTGAACCAGGAAGAAATAGAAAACCTGAACAGACCCATTACCAGTAAGGAGATTGAAACAGTCATCAAAAATCTCCAGACAAACAAAAGCCCAGGCCAGATGGCTTCCCAGGGGAATTCTACCAAACATTTAAAGAAGAATTAATTTCTATTCTCCTGAAACTGTTCCAAAAAATAGAAATGGAAGGAAAACTTCCAACTTATTTTATGAGGCCAGCATCACCTTGATCCCAAAACCAGACAAGGATCCCATCAATTACAGACCAATATCCTTGATGAACACAGATGCAAAAATTCTCACCAAAATACTAGCCAATAAGATTCAACAGTACATTAAAAGGAGTATTCACCATGACCAAGTGGGATTTACTCCAGGGCTGCAAGGTTGGTTCAACATCCACAAATCAATTAATGTGATACAATACATTAATAAAAGAAAGAACAAGAACCATATGATACTCTCAATAGATGGTGAAAAAGCATTTGACAAAGTACAGCATCCCTTCCTGATCAAAACTCTTCAAAGTGTAGGGATAGAGGGTACATACCTCAATATTATCAAAGCCATCTATGAAAAACCCACCGCAAATATAATTCTCATTGGAGAAAAACTGAAAGCTTTTCCACTAAGGTCACGAACATGGCAGGGATGTCCGTTATCACCACTGCTATTCAACATAGTACTAGAAGTCCTAGCCTCAGCAATCAGACAACAAAAAGAAATTTGCCAATTCTTTGGCAAAGAAGTCAAACTATCACTCTTTGCAGATGATATGATACTATATGTGGAAAACCCAAAAGACTCCACTCCAAAACTGCTAGAACTTGTACAGGAATTCAGTAAAGTGTCAATATATAAAATCAATGCACGGAAATCACTCACATTTCTTTACACCAACAACAAGCCAGAAGAAAGAGAAATTAAGAAGTCAATTTACATTTACAACTGCCCCCAAAACCATAAGATACCTAGGAATAAACCTAACAAAAGAGGCTAAGAATCTATACTCAGAAAACTATAAAGTACTGATGAAAGAAATTGAGTAAGACATAAAGAAATGGAAAAATGTTCCATGCTCATGGATTAGAAGAACAAATATTGTGAAAATGTCTATGCTACCTAAAGCAATCTACACATTTAATGCAATCCCTATCAAAATCCCATCCATTTTTTTCAAAGAAATGGAACAAATAGTTCTAAAATTTATATGGAACCAGAAAAGACCTCAAATAGCCAAAGGAATATTGAAAAAGAAAGCCACAGTTGGTGGCATCACAATTCCAGACTTCAAGCTCTGTTACAAAGCTGCCATCATCAAGACAGTATGGTACTGGCACAAAAACACATAGATCAATGGAACAGAATAGAGAGCCCAGAAATAGACCCTCAACTCTATGGTCAACTAATCTTCGACAATGCAGGAAAGAATGTACAATGGAAAAAAGACAGCCTCTTCAACAAATGGTGTTGGGAAAATTGGACAGCCACATGCAGAAAAATGAAATTGGACCAATTCCTTACACCACACATGAAAATAGACTCAAAATGGATGAAGGACCTCAATGTGAGAAAGGAATCAATCAAAATCCTTGAGGAGAACGCAGGCAGCAACCTCTTCGACCTCAGCCGTAGCAACTTCTTCCTAGGAACATCGCCAAAGGTAAGGGAAGCAAAGGCAAAAATGAACTATTGGGATTTCATCAAGATCAAAAGCTTTTGCACAGCAAAGGAAGCAGTTAACAAAACCAAAAGACAACTGACAGAATGGGAGAAGATATTTGCAAAAGGCATATCAGAAAAAGGGCTAGTATCCACACTCTATAAAGAGCTTAGCAAACTGAACACCCAAAGAGCAAATAATCCAGTCAAGAAATGGGCAGAGGACATGAACAGACATTTCTGCAAAGAAGACATCCAGATGGCCAACAGACCCATGAAAAAATGCTCCACATCACTCGGCATCAGGGAAATACAAATTAAAACCACAATGAGACTGGGGCACCTGGGTGGCTCAGTGGGTTGGGCCTCTGCCTTTGGCTCAGGGTATTGAGCCCCGCATCTGGCTCTCTGCTCAGCAGGGAGCCTGCTTCCTCCCTCTCTCTCTGCCTGCCTCTCTGCCTACTTGTGATCTCTGTCAAATAAATAAATAAAATCTTAAAAAAAAAAACCACAATGAGATACCACCTCACACCAGTCAGAATGGCTAAAATTAACAAGTCAGGAAATGACAGATGCTGGCAAAGATGCAGAGAAAGGGGAACCCTCCTACACTGTTGTTGGGAATGCAAGCTGGTGCAACCACTCTGGGAAACAGCATGGAGGTTCCTCAAAAAGTTGAAAATAGAGCTACCCTATGACCCAGCAATTGCGTTACTGGGTATTTACACTAAAGATACAAGCATAGTGATCCAAAGAGGCATGTGCACCCGAATGTTTATAGCAGCAATGTCCACAATAGCCAAACTATGGAAAGAACCTAGATGTCCACCAAAAGATAAATAGATAAAGAAGATATGGTATATACATATACAATGGAATACTATGCATCCATCAAAAGAAATGAAATCTTGCCATTTGTGATGACATGGATGGAACTAGAGGGTATTATGCTTAGCAAAATAAGTCATTCAGAGAGAGACAACTATCATATGATCTCCCTGATATGAGGAAGTGGAGAAGCAATGTGGGAGGTTTGAGGGGTAGGAAAAGAATAAATGAAACAAGATGGGATCAGGAGGGAGACAAAAAATCAGAGACTCTTAATCTCACAGTTTGGGGAGAAGGGGGGAAGGGGGGTTGGGCGAGGGTGGTGGGGGGAAGGGGGTTGGGCGAGGGTGGTGGGGTTCTGGACATTGGGGATGGTATGTGCTATGATGAGTGCTGTGAAGTGTGTAAACCTGGAAATTCACAGACCTGTACCCCTGGGCTAAAAATACATTATATGTTTATTAAAAAATTTAAAAAAATAGAGGGAGTGGTACATAATATATTGTTGAGTAAAAAGTGCATTATAAAAGGGCTTAGATACTGTGAAATCCCTTTTAAAAGATATTTGTAAAATATCCATGTGTAGAACATTTACAGGCTGTTAGAGACACATTTGTAAAAAAAATAAGTCTAGATGGAGACACCAAGATCCAGCTTAGTTTGTTGGCATAGAGCAATCTTATTATTATTATTTTTTAAATTTACTACTCTATACCTCTTTAGTTTTCAGTAATGGAGATGTACTATTCATATATTAAATATGTTTTAAAGGGCAAAATGCCATTTAAAATCCCCGAGTTACCAAAGTTTTGATTCATGTCTAGACTTCTCAAATGGAATATGCACATTTTAATGAAAGAAACCATACAGGATACATCTATGAACCCCTTCCTTCTCCCCCAGTATATGTGGGTATGAGCATGAAACAAAAGCTCATTAAACAGCAGAGAGGATGCATAAGTCCTATTCTTGCAAACCAGGAGATGCGGAAACACAGAGATACATAAATCGGAACTGCAAACTTCTCATTTCCTACTTTGTGTCTGCTCACACATGTGTGGGTCTAGCAGTGCCGTCCAAGACAGGAATCTGTCCTAGTGGCAGGAAGACTGTGTGGCTCTTCCGAGTATTGGCTAATTTATGTACTTTATTTAATCAACTTCTTATGCTGCTATAAAATGCTAACTCATTCCAAAATAAAAATTTTAAACAAGGTTTTAATTAACACTTGTATTGCTATGGGCATAAATCCACATGATGTTCCTTTCTTGGTCAATGGATTTACACTGTACTAGATCAGTAAAGCTGTTGGGAATCCTTTCTTTATTTTGGCAATATCTCATGTCTGGCAATACTATAACATCTTCTAATTAACCAGAATGTTCATATGGCCTCCATACAAATTAGAGTTTTGAAGCCACTGGTGGATTATAGGACTCGACTCACGGGGTCTGTGTTTGCATCCGCATCCCTGCTGGGGAAGCCAGCTCCCCATGGTTCCACTCCTGATTACAAGGCTACTTTGTTGCCACAGTAAAATCCAACTTTATGTCATCACCTGAATGCCCACATGGTGTTCAGTATCATCTCTAAAAAGTACAATCACACTGGCAATCTAGGACTTTTCCCTTGGATGAACATAATTCCAGGCAGACTCAAGAACAAGGAAATGCAATGACCTCATCACAAATACTAGTAGAAGAAAGGTGGGTACTGCCTTCACTGGCCTCATGTCAGTGCTGCTGTTGAAGCCATCACGGGTGACAAAAGCATGAAATCCTTCAATGTTTTCATAATTCTACCAGATTTACAGTGGCTCCACATCCTGCTTCTCTTCCTAGTCACTTTACAAAGTTGACAAACAGGTATTTGTGTCAAGCTTGCTGGCTACTAGCCTAATATTTTCATTGAGAATTTAGAAGGGGGTGAAAGAAAACCCTTGAATACCTTGACTTTGTATAGATTAATGATTTCCTTCAGACAAGAGATCATGTACAGAACTGTAGAAAAAAATTATTTTTCCTTTTCTTTTTCCCCTCCTGCCTTCGTAATATCCACAGAAGCTGCTCTTTCTTTCTCAGCTTTAAAATATGCCAAAATATGCTCATGGGTGGATCAATAGGTAAACTGGGAGACTCAGGACACTAGACTGTTGGTTGATCCATTATTGTTCCCTTCCATTGTCAGCCAGTTGGGAGGAAGCATGCATTTCTCTGTGCCTCGAGAGGTAGGCTTGGACATGTGACTTATAGCCAAGATCATGCCAGCAAAGTGTCTGGAACAGAGGCTCTCAATGTGCTTGCTGGTTTGTCATGCTCCTGAGGCTACTCTGACCTGCTCTGAGTAAAACAAATCCCACATCCCTGTTGGTCCACAGAGGAACAGAATCAAGTGGAGCTGACCTGGCTCCATCTGGTACCTCAAGACAAGCCCAGCCCAGCCCAACCTAGCTGAGGTCAGCCAATACCCAGCCAACTAGGAATGCAAGGGAAAGAGAGATGAATAGCTTTAGGTTCAGGGGGACTATTTGTTACACTGCGTTATTGAAGAAGTAGCTGACTTATACATATCTGTTAAAATTAAACAGAGTTATAGCATAACTATGTTTAAAGACTGAACAAGAACTGAAGTGATCATCTGGACCTGCTCATCTCTTTTGGTAGATGAGGACACTGAGGCTCAAAACTTGGAACTTGCTCCAAAGTAGAGAAGAGAGTAGGATCCAGGTCTCCTGATTTTCAGTGCCTTTGCTGACTGAGCAATGGCAGATTCCAGACTGGTACGGATTTTTGTTATGAGCCCTGGATTATACTGTCTATGTCCCTACTTCATGGTACCTCTGTCTGTCCCACTCTCTTCCCTCCCCTCCCTGTGCTTCCCCATCATAGAATGATCTATATTTGTCCTCAGAGTTTGCCATGATTTCCACTAGGTCACCTCATAAGTCTCTGCTGTGTGTTGGCTTCTGGGCCATGAGGAGACTCAGCTCACTCTGGGATAACACAAAGATGGGTCTGTTCCAAGGCTACGACTCAATTGAATAGTCTCTTTCGATCATGTTTGATTTTCATTTGTTTGTTCTTACCCTTAATAACTTTGCAGATCTCAGAGTTAATATTTAGAATTACAGAATCTCACAGTTCCATGGGGTCTAGAGAGCACATCATCCCACATCTTCCCCATTATTTTAGGGGAGAGGGAGAGAAAGAGTTCTTAACAAAGCTGAGGTCTGAGTCAAAATGTCTAGAAGTTGGTAAAAATCCAACACAAATAGATTTTTCTTTTGTAAGTATAGTGGTAGTGATACTGTTCACACCAGAGCCACTTCTCTCTCCCTTGCTTTGAAAGCTCAGTCCATTGAACATTTTTCTATCTCCTGAACAGCTTCTCTTTGATCCCCTCATTACTCTCTCTAGGGCTGAAGCTTATAGTTCAAGACCTTCAAGAATCTCCTCAGTGGGCTCCCCAAAATAAGTATTACTTCTCTTTAAAAAGGTACTCAGTGCAGCCAAAGTTTTACTCTGCACGTGGTGCCCCTGCTCATAAAACGCCTTGTGGAAGCTCCCTGACCTGAGCAGGAACAAAGCCACGTCATGCGTTGCATCTCTTAGGCCAGCTCCCGTCCCTTGAGTTGACCGACCCAGGTGTGCTGACCCCCAACAGAATCACCCAGTGATCTCATCAGTGAAGGACTCCACATGTGTCTCTAGCCCATTTCTCCCACATCATTCTGTGCACAGATCCTTTCCCTTTCTTGGTTTAATGAGGGTCTCAAATCCAACTTTGAACTTGAAACAATCCCCAAGCAAAAGAGAAACAATAGCACACACTACCTACCCTCCTACTTAAATATTTATCTTACTAGGTTTATTTTTTCATCAGCAACCTTCAGATTTAGGGTTTCCCAAATGTAGAAAGTAGCCAGTTTAGAGAGGCAGAAAGCCTCGTCTTTCACTCTCCTTTAACAGCAATATGATCTCAAGTATTTATTTACCATCAGTTTCTTCCCTCTAACTGGGCACACACGTCTCATAGTATTCCTGGAGAATTATCAGAGCTATGAGATTGCACATGAGAGCCCCTAAGTCGTTTGTGCTATATTTATCAAAGTGATCATGATGTCGAACTCCTCACATTTGTTCAAAATCTATGTCTTTCTGGTGCACTCTCCCACACCTGTCTGAGCAGTTTTTGGAAGCATCCAAACCAGGAAGCCTCCTTGAGAGGCCAGCCACTAATAGGCATTCTCTTCCCCAATGGAAGCTGGCAGCCAGAAGCTCATGGTCCATCTTGAAACACTCAGCACCAGCTCCCATCTTTCTGTCCCCAGTGCCCATGGTTTGCCAAGGGCCGTGACTCACTCCACTTTGGCTCACTTCTCTGAAATACCGGAAGGTTAAATGATTTTGTCTAATTTCACATCTTTGCCTTTCTAAATGCAAATTTCCTTCCATCTTTCAGAAATCCTTCTCCAAGTTATCGGATTTGCCACTGGTCTTTCATGTTATTTAAAGGCACAATGGAACACCTTTTTTGATAAGCAATTAACAGCACTGGTAGGAAGGCTTTGTTAAACCCTTTAGGGTATATTAGCTGTGAAGCCGGGAACTGGTCCTGTATACAGCAGTACTACACAGCTGAATTCATATTTAGGTTGAATCTACAGTTCAGTACAAAAGTCCTTTCTTACGGGTGCGTCCCGTACTCTTCAACTCATTTCTAATAGATAATGGAGAACAAAACTGAGCTATCTATGTCTGGCACACAAGGTCATACGTAATATCTGCTGCCCCTGAGCATCCTCCAGAAACCCAGGCAGGATTTAGAACTGTGATGGGTTGCTTTTTAGATGTCAGCTAACTTAACCCTTACTTTGTAGAATCCCCATCTCCTTCACATAACCTTCACCACACGGTAACTACGATACCTTGCGACTAAGAATATGTAAAATGTGCTCAATTTCTTGGAAAGAGTCTTGCTTTCTCTAATGATTCAGGTTTGCAGCTCAAGTCAAAAGGATATTATTGGACTCTATTACTTTCTTTTTTTAAATTGAGATATCATTAACATACAGTCTTATGTTAGTTTCAGATGTACAATATAATGATGTAGCAATTCTATACATTACTCAGTGATCACCACGGTACGTGTAGTCACCATCTGCCCCCAGACAGCGTTATTACCATCTTACTGAGTATATTCCCTATGCTGTAGTTTTCATCATAAATAAGTCATCTCTGTGACTTATTTATTTTGTAAGTGCAAAGCAATATCACCTATGCCTGTCAGAATGGCTAGAATCAAAAAGACAAAAAACAACTAATCACATTATGGCGAGGATGTCAAGAAAGAGGAACCCTCATATGCTTTTGGTGGGAATGTAAACAGATGCAGCCACTGTAGAAAACAGTGTGGAGGTGCCTTAAAAATTAGGATTACCATATGATTCAGTAATTACACTACTAGGTATTTACCCAAAGAAAACAAAAACATTAATTGGAAAAGATACATGCACCCGACTTTTATTGAAGCGTTATTTATAACAGTTATTATTATAACTATTATTATATATAATATATTATATATAATATAATCACTATTATTGTTATAATAGTTATTACTTATAATAGCTAAGAAATTGAAGCAACCCGAGTGTCCATCAATAGATGAATGGATAAAGATGATGTGATATATATATATCTACCATAAACTCTTGCCAGACTCTATTTTTAAAAATATTTTATTTATTTGACAGACAGAGATCACAAGTTGGCAGAGAGGCAGGCAGAGAGAGAGAGGAGGAAGCAGGCTCCCCGCAGAGCAGAGAACCCGATGTGGGGCTCGATCCCAGGACCCTGGGATCATGACCTGAGCTGTAGGCAGAGGCTTAACCCACTGAGCCACCCAGGCGCCCCTTGCTAGACTCTATTACTTTAAATACAGAGATATCCAATTAGTCTAAGAAATTCATTCCTTTTCTGGAGAAAAAAATATTAAAAAAATATATATTAAATACATGCAGTGAGATAATATATATATATGTATGTATATATATATATATATATATATGGAGAGAGAGAGAGGTGTGAATACATTACTTCATGAAGAGCCAACTTGCCTGTCTCAGCAAAACACCTTCGACCCTGGAGATGAAGGTTAAACAGAAGACTTAGCTTAGTGCTCCAGTCTGGGAGCTGATTACCCAACAGGCACAGAGAAGAGGCACCAAGAATACTTCTAAGCGGAAAACAGCTTTACACAATGCTCCTGAAATAGTATTCAATAGTCCAAATAATGTATGTCAACATTAAAAAATAAAGACAGTTTATCAAGGTCGTTAGTATCATTTATGTGAAAATTTTGAGGCTCAGCCCTTAGATTCCTTAAGTTGCATTGATTATGACAATCTTTTTAATAGGATTCAAAAACTCCTCATGACTTTGCAAATGGCAAGATTTCATTCTTTTTGATGGCTGACAAATATTCCATTGTATGTATACGCCACATCTTCTTTATCCATTCATCCGTTGATGGACATCTAGGCTCTTTCCATAGTTTGGTGTTGTGGACATTGCTGCGATAAACAGTGGGGTACACGTGCCCCTTCGGATCACTACGTTTGTATCCTTTGGATAAATACCTAGTAGTGCAATTGCTGGGTCATAGGGTGGCTCTATTTTTATATGCAACTGATGAGTCACTAAATTATACTGCCAAAACTAATAATATAGTAAATGTTAACTAAATTGAATTTAACTAAAAATTTTTTTAAAAAATCTTCATGTCTTCACTCTATGTGAACTTTTCTCAAGGAAATTCATAATGTACTATTCTTTTGTGGGCAGGACAGAACTGAGACATCCCGATCTTACTTAAAGGCTCTTGGTGGCGGGGGTGCTGGGTAGTTCAGGTCATGATCCCAGGGTCCTGGAATTGAGTCCTGCATTGGGCTCCCCTTCTTCTTCTCCTCCCTCTGCCTGCTGCTCCCCCTGCTTGCACACTCTATGTCAAATAAATAAATAAAATCTTAAGAAAAAAACAAAAAGGCCCCAGGGGTAAAGTGGCCAAGGAGCAAGACCAGAAGCTCCTGCAGAAGTGGACCCATTCAGCCACCACCACTTTGGACACCTCCACAAGGGGCTCAGTGCCAAGGGGGCCCAGGTGCGTGTGCAGAGCTGATTTCACCCCATACCTCATATGCCATACCTTGGCAAATAACAGCAAGCATGTCTTTCTTCAATTTTACACCTCTCTGTCTGACTCTTTTTGCTAGTTTTTGCCTTTTGTCTCTAAATAAGCCTGTGTCCTAGATGATGTTAAGAGCATACCAATCTACTAGATTTATTAGAGGAAAGGAAAAGACCATGCATCAGGCATCGGCTGGTGCCTGTAGGAGTCCTCTATTGACTTGTGTGTTTC
>PISX010010434.1:0-70321 GCA_004024625.1 Mellivora capensis | reverse complement strand
GGATCAAGAGCTCTGCACTTAGCTGGGAGACTGCTTCTCCCTCTGAACACCCCCCCCCCTCCAGCTCATGTTCTCTCTCTCACTCTCAAACAAAAAATAATCTTTTAAGAAATAGTGCAGATGAGGGGCACCTGGGTGGCTCAGTGGGTTAAGCCTCTGCCTTCAGCTCAGGTCATGATCTCAGGGTCCTGGGATGGAGCCCCGCATTGGGTTCTCTGCTCAGTGGGGAGCCCACTTCCCTTCTCTCTCTGCCTGCTGCTCTGCCTACTTGAGATCTCTCTCTCTCTCTGTCAAATAAATAAATAAAATTTAAAAAAAAAGAAGTAGTGTAGATGACACTATTTTTTTGATTTATGATATGTCAGTATCTTATGTTTGAAGGGTAGTTTAGCTCTACATACATTTTACCACTGAAGCTACTTAGCATCACTGAGACCATCCTTCATTTAAAACTGAAATCTCCTGCTCTCTTTTCCTCTCCTTTTTAATATCATAACTATTTTATGTCTTTCTTTTTCTTTCCCTCCAGGATTTTCTTTACAAATTTTGTTAGTTCTCAACCCTAGTACCTACTGACTAAAATACAAAATGACAGCTCAGGGGTGCCTGGGTGGCTCAGTCAGTTACGCATCTGACTTTGGCTCAGATCATGAATTCAAGGTCCTGGGATTTGGTTCCTCATTGGGCTCCCTGCTCAGAGGCAGTAGGCTTGTCCCTCAGCCCCCCGCCCCCATTTGTGCGTGCATTCTCTCTCTCTCAAATAAATATATAAAATCTTTTAAAAAAATAATAAATGACAGCTCAGATGAAGTTCAAAATGTATAGACTATCAGGATAGCCTCCAAAACAGAACATTGCAAGGTGGACGAGACATTTGCTTGGCCATTCCAGCTATGATTTGCTTCTGTGTGGTTTCTATAAGATATAGAATCTAGCAACATTTTGAAACACAAAATATACTCAACGACAACTATGTATAAAAGAACTAAGGGAATTTTTTCTAAGATTTGGGCCAACTCCAGAGATGTAAGAGCACTGAACAGCCAACACAATTCCTAGCTTATGGGAAAGCTGATCTAGAATGATTCCTAACTAAATTCATAGGTAAGAAGCTCTGCCCCAGTTTTATCTGAGGAAGCATTTTGTAACAGTGCCACATGTATATGTTGGAAATCTGATTTTTTTCCCCCTGAAGCAGGACAAATCTGCATTTCATGAACAACAACTACATTTTATATTATACTCTGAAGTTATATAAATCCTGAATTCAATTATAGAGATGATTTTGCTAGGACAATCATTTAGAGTGTTTAAAAAAAAAAAAAGAGGTTAAAGAATATAGTAGTAAAATATATTAACCTAGAAATGAATCTCTTTCCTGACTTAAGCCTAAAAAGCAATACAGGAATTTTTCAGTCATTAAGTAGGTAATTATCTCTCTTTTCACTTTTCTACCCACACTCCATTTTTCTCACTCCCATGGCTAATTTTCCCAGGAGAGCTAATGTCCTTGAAATTGTAGTAAAAAACACCATCAAAAAAGATGAAACTACACATACCTCAGATGGTTCCTTAGTACACCTATAATAAAATGATGAAGGAAGATTTTTTTAAAAAAAGATAACACTAGTGAGTGAGAGATAATCTATTAATATTATCAAATGCTGAAGCTTGCATAAATTTAGAGATCATCCCGACAGTCTGACTTTATGGTTAAGAAACTGGGGGAAACCTGAGCAGCGAAGTCATGGGCCTGGGGTCACAAAGCTGGCAAGCAGCAGTTATGAATCCTTGTTAAAACCCTTTCCTATCACATCCTAGACAGGCAGGCAATCATGGCAGAAAAGCCTAAAAATGGGATTGATTGATTGACTGATTTCTAAGTTCCCAGCCAGGAGATGGCCTTTATCTTTAAACTTGATCAAACCAAATTTTAGTTCCTACAACAGTTTTGTTAGAAATGGGAACTATTTTTCAACCACTAAAGTCATTATTCAGTATGTGTTACCTAGCTTCAGCAGTTCAACCTGTGTGTACGTGTGTGTGTGTGTGTGTGTGTTATGTATACATTTAAAATTCTAGGTGCAATTTAAAATCCTTCTGGGAATTCAGTTCAACTCACTTCTTATTGTGGGGAGCGGGAGGGCCGACGTCAGCAAGTGTGTGTACAACTTACACCGATCTCCAGCCATATTCCAATCTGAGCATGGAAGAGTCTTGGGCTCTGGGGCAGGGTGGAGAAGGAGCCATGGGTGGTCTGTTTCATATAGGATTTCAATGACGCTCTACCCCATGGAGACAACTTAAAGGCATCCTACGGAGTCATTATTCCCATCAAAACATTTCTAGTGAATATAAACTTCAGTACAAGTTGGTGCCAATGAATACCATGAGATCCCCTCCATCAAGGAAGCTTTGTGTAGGACAGAAGTGTAAGAAGAAGTTGAAGTCACATTTCTCGGATGACTAAATATTTCCCTCACTGATGTGACCCAAATGTGGGACATACTGCCTAGCAAGGAGTCACGAAGAACCATAATAATCTCAGACCTTGTGAGTGACTCTGAGGAGAGCATGATTCACATGAAATCATGCCCCCTTACTCCTTTGAAATATACTCAGCTACCACATAGACCATGAGTTTGAACCCCTGAGGGTCATCAGTATAAACTTACATCCGCCTCTATAAAACTACTAACTCAGGGAAAATTCTCTTGAGTATTTTCTATGTAAAACTTTCTTTTGAAAACACAATTCACGGGGTGGCTGGATGGCTCAGTTGGGTGAGCATTCAACTCTTGATTTTGGCTCAGGTTATGATCCCAAGGTCATGGGATTGAGCGGGGAGTCTGCTTGACCTTCTCTCTCCTTCTCCCGCTGCCCCTTCCCAACATGCGTGCATGCATGCACTCTCTCTCTCTCCCAAATAAATAAATAAATAAATAAATCTTTTTTTTTAAAAAAAACCCAGAGAATTCACAATTTAAAACTACTGGACTGGAGTTCTATGCAAATGTTATATCTAGTTTACATCTTAGAAAGACGACAGCCATAATATTGTGACATTAAGTAAGTATTCAAACAATATAATAAGCTCTCCAAAGGTAAACATTTTCTATGCTGAGAAAAGTAAGCTTTCTTTTTTGTTTGATTGTTTGTTTTTTAACTTTAGGGATGTGCATAGCAATAAATAAATCAACCCTAACTAGCGAATTTTAAATGATTTTTTAAATAGCGATAATAGTCATTCTACTTTCCACAACTTAACACAACCTGACAAATAAACAATGTTTCCTCTGAAAGCATCAAAATGCTTTCTCTTTACTTTGTTCCGATAAGCATTTTTCACATCATCAGCTGTGCCCTAGGGTTTAAAGATGGGCTACCAAAATACATTTTCTACAAAACTCATTCCAGTAGATTGGACAGCAAGAAGCCATGCGGAATCCCATTTACACAGTTAGACACTTCCCAATGCATAGGATGCCAGCTGGATACTTTCATTCATTAACGCAACAATAATCTCCACCATAAGAAAAAAAAAAAAAAAGGCACAGCCTATATTAGTACTTAATAAAAATTGACTGTAAGCTAAGGTCCCGGCGGTAGAATCATTTTTAAGAGTTAAAAAAAATTTGAATTAAAATCACAAAGGATCGGGGCTCAGTGGGTTAAAGCCTCTGCCTTCAGTTCAGGTCATGATATCAGGGTCCTGGGATTGAGCCTGCATCGGGCTCTCTGCTCACCGGGGAGCCTGCTTCTTCCTCTCTCTCTGCCTGCCTCTCTGCCTACTTGTGATCTGTCTGTCAAATTCAAAAAAAAAAAAAAAAAACCCCACACACAAAAAAACAAAACACAAAGGATTAAGAAAGAGAAGGGCAGATCATCACTGACATGGGAGCTTCAAGCAAATACTTCATGTTATAGAGACCATTGTTGAAATAATGGGCTCCTGTTGCCGCTGTTCCCAATTATTCTGACTTCTCTTCTTCTCCAGTCTCTTTGAGAAGCCCTGTAATATACCTGATACGTGGATAACTGAGGACAAGGAAGTAAAACCACGGAAGACTGAAAGCTGTTCTCTCTTTAAGTAATCATCTAGCTGTGAGCGAATGGAGCGACAGTCCCCTTGGTTAAGCATAGTTTCACGCTGGCCTCCAACTTCTGAGCTGACACCCAGCAATAAGCTGAGCAAAACAAAACCAAAGTACATAAAATGAAAACACTTTGACATACCAGACAGTGAGAACCACCCGCAGTTTTTAAATGGAAGGCAAACCTTTAGAAACATTTTAAAGCATGTTAGACAACAATTAATATCCCGAATAAAATGCACATGCATCAGGCCAACGAGCGGTGGTAAGACAGTCATTTTTGGACTGAGCACTGCCAGCCCAGCCTGTGATGGTGAAGTGTGATGAGCTGGCCAGGCTGGGAGGGTTCCAGGCCTCCAGCCCTGCGTCAGCCAGACTAGCTTGGCTTTCAATCATTGTATACACTGGACTCCTTGTTTGAAGAAAGTGTGCTCCTGCTATTTAAAAAAAAAAAAACACTCCAAAAAGTACTGTTTTAAAAATACCTTTACGGGTCCAGAAAGATGTTAACCAATATATTCAGTGACAAAAGCTAATTACAAAATTGTTTAATCCTAGTTTTTATTATATATGCATAGAAGGATAATTACCAAAATCATTTTAATAGATTATCTTATTTCGAAAAAGGGAATAAGAGTTCTGGTTTCCTATAATGAAGCTGTATTGTTTATGTATCTTGTTTTAAAAAGTTTACCATAAAGCTGGAAGATTTATTTTACTCTTCCCCCTTATGAACACAGTTTGTTGCAAAATAACTCTAGTAATAGGCTCTTAACACACACATGTCCATCATCCTTTCAGAATCAAACAATAATAGCACATAGGTACAGAGTCTTAAAGTTAACTTTCTGGACTGCTTTCTAAGTGGTAGGCTTTTGAAAGATTCAAATGTGGTGAATCATATAATTTTCTTGGCACTATATTTCACGTCGAATTTGTAAACAGTTGTGGGGTAAAGAGTAGTGTCTGTAAGATGTATGTAAAGGAACAGATGTCAGATTGAAATTAGTACCTGAGTGTCTCTGATTATCTACTAGGTTGCCAATGATAACATACACTTAAAAATATGAACAGGTTGAACATATGCAATAGTGCTGCTGAACAGAAATATAATGCAAGCCAAAGATTTCATTTTAAATTTTGTGTGAGCCATATTTTAAAAAAAGAAAGATGAAATTAATTTAATGATGTCTTATTTAACCCAGTGTATCCAAAAATTAGCAGTTCAGTATGAACCAACAAAAAAAGTATTAATAAGCTATTTTACGTTCTTTTTCTCATACTAAGTTTTTGAAGTTCAGTGTGTATTTTGTATTGACCACACATCTCCATTCAGACTAGTCGCATTTCCAGCACTCAATGACCACTTGGGATTAATGGCTATCATACTGGACCACTCCACAATATTTTAAACATATAAAATTATAAAGTAGTATCTTCGCCAGGGAAAAGAAATTCCATATTTCTTAGATCATCCTACGGTAAACACCTTCAAAGTCTTCTCTATGTAATTTGTTCCAGTCTTATCTACCCTCACAGTCTATTTCTTCCTTTTCTTCAAAGGAAGTCTCTTAGTTCAGCCAAATCTCTTTCCTCAGTTTCCTGCAAAAAAACCTTCCTGTCAACTTCTCTAAATCTTCTCTGTCCTGCAACACCCAACACAAACTCCAGCACCTGCAAGAATTTGTGTCAGTATCACTCATCATCAGGGAAATGCCAATCAAAACTACAATGAGATACCAACTCACACCACTCAAAATGGTGAAAATCAATAACCCAAGAAACAACAAGTGTTGGTAAGGATATGAGGAAAAAGGAACCCTCTTGCACTATTGGTGGGAATGCAAGCTGGTGCAGCCACTGTGGAAGGCACTTAAAAAGTTAAAACTAGAACTACCCTACAATCCAGTAATCACACTACTGGGTATTGACTCAAAGAATATGAAAACATTAACTTAAAAGGATACATGCACCCCTGTGTTTACTGAAGCATTATCTAGAATAGCCAAATTATGGGAGCAGCCCAAGTATCCACTGACTGATGAATGGAAAAGAAAGACATGATATATATATATATATATATATATATACATATATATATATGAATAATATTCCGTTATATATATAACGGAATATTATTCAGCCATAAAAAATAATGAAATCTTGTCATCTACAACAACATGGATGGAACTAGAGGGTATAACATTAAGCAAAATAAGTCAAAGACAGATAATGTAAGATTTCACTCGTGGGATTTCATATATATATGATTCATATATATATATATACATATATATATATATAGACAGAGAGAGAGAGAGGGAAAGAGAGAGATACTGCTATAAGGCAAGATGCTTATCGGGCTGTCCCTGGGGGTTGTTGGAACAGCAACAGGTCTCTAGCATCTAATGACTGATGTAAACTGCTAAGGTGATTATTTACTAGGTGAGACAGAAGAGAAAGGCTTCCCTTCCAACCCTGTTCTAGCCATAAACAGTATCTCCTTCTCTTTTTTGGTAAGAATGAAAGACAATACAAGACTGGCCCGCCGGCCATCCAGCCATCCGCTCTCTCCATGGTCAGTGTCCACTCAGCATGGATCTGGCCCTGACAGCCAGTCAGCAGGGGGCCACCGTCTCCTTAAGTGCCCGGGCACATGCACAGCTTAACATCGAGAAGCTTTGGGCCCCACATTGGCTTAAAGTATGAGAGTCAGGAGAATCTAAAGCAAATTCACAAGTTAAGAATCAGTTAACTCAAGTCATAAGTATTAAAATCCATTCTCATTCCATCCTTCAAAAAAGAGAAAGATTAGTATTATTAGCTAATTCATATGTGTGTGTATTTTTGTAATAGAGCTCTGATCTGACTCTACAGGATCACTGAGAAGGCCAATATCCCAAACTGAACTGCCTCATCATTCATGGCACGTGTGGGAGCCAACAGATCCCAAGCACACATTCTAGTGATAACACCCCTCAAGAAGAAACAAAACTTCTGGATGGCTGACCAAAAGACTCATGCTTGCTTTCTTTAAATAGCTTATTTGGGATTTACGCTGCCCTCTTTTAAAAGTTACTTTGAGGGACGCCTGGGTGGCTCAGTTGGTTAAGCAGCTGCCTTTGGCTCAGGTCATGATCCCAGCGTCCTGGGATCGAGTCCCACATCGGGCTCCTTGCTCGGCAGGGAGTCTGCTTCTCCCTCTGCCTCTACCTGCCACTCTGTCTGCCTGTGCTCACTCTGTCTGACAAAAAAAAAAAAAAAAAAAAAAAAAAAGTTACTTTGAGGGGCGCCTGGGTGGCTCAGTGGGTTAAGGCCTCTAGCTTCGGCTCAGGTCATGATCTCAGGGTCCTGGGACCCAGCCTCGCATCAGGCTCTCTGCTCAGCGGGGAGTCTGCTTCCCCCTCTCTCTCTGCCTACCTCTCTGCCTACTTGTGATCTCCATCTGTCAAATAAATAAATAATCTTTTAAAAATTTTTAAAAAAATAAATAAAAGTTACTTTGAAGGGAGGTAAAATCCTCTTGGTGACAGTAACCATTTCATTAATAGGCAGGTTCTTTGTGACAGCCGCATAGTTCTGAGTTTGGCTGATGATGGACTGAAGAAAGAAACAGGAGGTAGGAAGTCGATTTTGCTCTGAAGGCTGAAAGCCCTGAGTTCTAATCATGGACGGCCTCAAGCCAGCCTTGTGTCCTTGCCAACTCATTTAACCTCAGGGGACTTCAGTGTCATCCCATGTAAAGCCAAAGTAAGCCATCCGTGGGGGTAAGTGACACCTGAGGACAGTAAATGAGAAACCAGCTAGCTCACGATGGGCACCCAGCAGACATTAATGGACTCCCTACCGCTGAATGACATACCGAGTCATGTAGTCAGAGAATTCTCAACATGAGCTGAAGATGGGAACCGGAGTCTCCCTGGAGGCTTGAAGAACTAGATCCCAGTAAGCACAGAGCCAAGTGAGTCAGGAAAGAGGTTCACTAAAACTCTTAGTGGAGGGGGAGAGAAAAACGAGCAAAGAAGAGAAGAGTAGGGCACCTGGGAAATAGCTAAATGCAGAGAAAAATCAGAGCAGCCACAGAGAGCATGGCCCAGAGGACTAACCGAGCTAATAGTCATGTGGGTCCAAAAGGCCTCCCCTCCAGGCTACAAGTGCTCTTTTACAGTGAGCGGAGGATTCACAAGAAATTCTTGAGAAACCTCAGGACAAAATGGCAAAATTAGGCTTTAGAAAGAAGAAAGAAGAATGTTCATGAGTTTCATAGAAAAGAAACCTTACCAGGAACAGGTAGTAACTCAAAGAGTTTAAAAAAAAAAAACAAGAAAATTTATTTCACAATTTACAGTTCATATTTTATAGACCATATTCATTGAACCATCATCAGCATCTGCCAGTAAATTCTGAAAAATATGCTTCTCTGACTCTATCAGTCAGAACATAAGGTTAATAGGATTGTTAAAACTATCAGCCAATATCTAGGAAAAAGCTTACTGTGTGAAAGGCAGAGGGCTCTCTAAATGAAACCCAGACCAGGTCAAGTTTACTCTCTCTGACCACATGCCTACTGATGTTATGAGCAGTCTGGTAATTCTGAGGACAATGAGCAGTACTGAGAGAATAAGATATAACTTAATGTATCATACCGTAGTGCCTGATTTTTACAGAGTACTTCTGCTTTGAACACTTGGGGGATAACACTCTCTTTAAGACAGGTGGGAGTGATCTTCTAAAATTCCTTTATGCCTGATTTTTTTTTTAAAAGAAGTTCAGTGGGAACTGACCATTTACAATCCAAACAAACAGGAATCTTGAAATTTCCCTCTTTCAAAAGAGGTAGGATAGAGACTCATGTTTCAAGATACGTGGGTTTCTGAACCCTACATACTTATTCCTCAAATACTTTCTTCCATGAAATTGTTTCTGTGTTGTACCAAGTTTTTCCCAACCATATACGTAAATTGTGTTCATTTACTATATCAAAAAAGAGTCAAGGGCCCCTGAGGGGTAGAGTTCCCAATAAAATATAGGACACTTATTTAAATTTGAGCTTAAAATAAGCAACCAACTAGGCAAACTACTATATTCCCAATAGCTTACTGAAAGATTGTATTTTATTTGTAATTTAATTAAGTACCCAAATAAAGAGTTGCCAATTATTTGACTCCTGCTAGATTCAGTGTCACTAGTTTTTTTACTCAAGTAATAGATGAAACATCTTGATATTAGAGTTTTACAGAAATACATATTAGGTATGCGTAATATATATATAATCTGCCCCCAGTACCTGACATACAACTCCTAAAACTCTTAGAATTAGGGTTGCTAATAAAATCTTTTGTTCTAATACCGAGTCTTTGACCTTGGTTCCTCATACAGAGCTCCTAAGACCTTTATCATTTCCTGAGTGATAGGAGAGTCCACGGAGCTCCTAAATCCCTTGGAATTTTCCAGGTGATATGAATGCCTTTTGTTTTAATGAATCCCTTTTGCACACCCAGATGGAGGTTGACCAGATAGACCAAGCCATGATTAGAAGCTCAGAAATCTCAGCCCCAACTCCCACTCTCTGGAAAGAGAAGATGAGCTGGAAATGGAGTTAATAATTGATTACGCCTACACGATGAAGCCTCCATAAAATCCCCAAAGCACGGAGCTCAGAGAGCCTGCAGGTTGGTGAACACACACACACACACACACACACACACACACAAGCTGAGGCGGGGCGGGGGGGCAGCACTTCCTGACTCCCCAGGGACCGAAGACCCTTCCAGACCTTGCCTAGTGTATCTCCAGTTCTGGCTGCTCATCTGTATCCTTTATTATGTCCCTTATAATAAACCAGTAAATATAAGTAGGTGTTTTCATGAGTTCTGTGTGCCATTCGAGCAAATTATCAAATCCAAGGTGGGGGTCATGGGAACTCCAATTTATAGGTGGGAGGTGAGAAGCATGGGTGTCAACTCGTGTTCCCAATCGGCACATGACACTGGAGGAAGACTGTCTTCTGGGACGGAGCCTTTCACCTGTGGAACCTGACGCTCTCTCCAGGTAGATGGTGTCAAAACTGGGCTGAACTGTAGGATACCCAGCTGGTGTCACAGGCCCACTTGATGTGTGGGAAACTCACACATCTGGTTGTCAGAAGTGTTGCCAACGTGTGTGAGTAAAGGAGAACACAGGAGAGTTTTTCAAAGACAGCATATCACAGACAGTGAAATCCAACACAGCCTAAAGCTCTCAGGCTCTGCTTACAACAACTGCCACAATATTTAACTACAAAATCTGCTGGGTACAAAGAAGGGAAGCGTAAGGTTTTGTGACATTGTAAACCTGGGTGGGGTTGCCAGATTTAGCAAACACAATACAGGATGTATGATGAAATCTGAATTCCAGATCCAGGGAAGAAAAATGTCCTATGAGCATGTCCCATGCAATATTTGAGATACACCTGTGCTAAAAAAAAAAAAAAAAAGGATTGGCCATTCATGTAAAGCTCAGCTTGAACTGGATGTCTTGTATCATTTTCTGGCTACCTGTATTTTATTGGGGCGGGGGGGGGGGGCGCTTTACCTGGTCTGAGAGCTCAGGAAAGGGATCCCGAAGGAGGTGGACTAATGAATGATCTTTGAAAGTTTTATGGAATGAATAAAATGAGTTGAAAACAACCCACCATGACTGTCCTAATTGCTTATGTTAAATCAAAAGCATCATCCTCCGTAAGATCTGAGGGTCTGGGTTAGCAGAGTTCCACTATGCTTTGACTCTAATCCACAGAGATTCCTCTTAGAGCTCTTGACACACTATTGCTGGGATTCTTGGACCATCCTGCCCATGAAATAATAAACTCCTAAAGGCGGCAAACACATCCTTCCTTATGATGTACACAGAAGCTAGCTTACTTCCAGATACACATATCTTAAAACATTAATAAACATTTTAAATGAATGGGAAAATTATAAGCCATATTTCATAGTTAAGCAGGTACTAGTCAACAAATACAAGATTGTTATACAATTAAATGTATTTAATCCCTATGTGTCTACTAATGACTTCATATTATGCCCTAATCATAAAATATTCAGAAGAAATGGATAACTATCACTGGGGTGCAAGTCAGTTGTGGGGCCACATCTGCAGAGTGATGGCTAATATCTGGAGATCCAAAACCAAAACATAGATTTAATATGTTTTAAGATTGAATTCAGAAGCCTCCCGTCCCCCATAAAGTGCTACAAAGATTTTGAAAGTCACATAAACCCAATCAAATGGACACCCATCCCCTGAGGCACAGTTTAATATAAAAAGAATTAAAAATAAATCTTTCAGGACAAATCTAGGGGAAAAAATACATTAGAGAAATTTATTGAGACATCAAAAATAGCAGCATGTTGTCTAATCAGCTCTAAGCCTATAGTGTGTAACAGCTGGAGGGAGCACCTTACAGGACAAGGAACTTGCTATAGAACAAAATGTCTCACCAAAAATTCATGTGTTGGAGGGCTAAGCCCCAATATAACTAACTGCATTTGGAGATTGGGCCTTTAGGAGGTGTTGGGTCCTTTATCAAAGAAACGAGGCTGAAATAAAGTGAAAGTTATGTAAAGCTTTATTCTATGCCAAGCATTAGAAGCCAGACTGACCGGCCAGGGCCGCCTCCGAAGAGAGCGACACCCCCTTGGTCTTACAGGCTAGTTTTATAGGCCACAACCGCAGACCTTTACCTATGTGGCTTTGGCTGATTGGATGTTTCCACCTGTCTGGCCTTGTTTTAGGTGTGTGTTTTAGTAACAGTTACCTGGAACCGAGAGCAACCGTTGAAGCATTTATTAAACAAAATGGCCTTGTTTCAAGTGTGTTTTAGCAACAGTTACCTGGAACTGCCATCAATAACTACTGAGGCATTTATTAAACAACAAAAGGTCTACCTAGGCAACATGGAGTCACTATGGCTAAGTAGGCCCAGGCAGGCCCTAGGGGTTTAACAGGTTCTAACGTGGAATCGGTCCCAACAGAGGTGATTAAGGGCTAATGAGGTCATAAGACTTGGATCCTAATTTGATAGGACTGATGGCCTTCCAAGAAGAGAAAGAGAGAGAGAGAGATCTTTCTGTCCACTCATGCACCAAGAAGAGGCCATGTGACCACACAGCAAGAAGGCTCCCATCTGCAAATCAGGAAGACAGCCATCACCAGAACCCAACCACGCTGGCGCCTTGATCTCCCAATTCCAGCCTCTGGAATGGTGAGAAAATGAATTTCTGTTGGTCAATCCGCTCAGTCTATGATACTTTATTATGATGGCTAGACCAGACCAAGACAGACCGAGATGAAAGCTTTCATCAGCAGCCTTTTCTCATGAATACCAGAAACTACAGACTGCAGGGCTCAGTTCAACAGACACTCCTGAAATGCCAGTGATTTCGTGGGTGTGTGGTCTGTAATCTCATCTTTTCCTTGTCACACTTGACCCACTCCCCAACTAATGAAAGGCAGGCCATTTCTATGCATGTTCATTAAAGCTTATTTGAAATCACAGTGGGCATCACTGTATAGCTCAAGCAAAAGAAACATGAGTAGCGAATTTTAAGGACATTTCCCATGCTTCTTCCTTACCAAAAAATGAGGTATTAGACCAAAAGTAACCTGAAATAATGAAACTTACACTTCAGAGAACTTTCACAAAGAAGAATGAAAGCTCTACTTGCAGGTGACCAGATTCTATTCTGAAAACTCCAAGTATCCTTAGTTATCTGAATGGTGGGACTCTACAGTTGTCCAGTTATGAATCTACATAAAGGTACCTCAAGAAATTTTCCACCTACCTAAATAATAGCATGTAATGAAGTTTATGATTTCCAAAAGGTTTGTGGCATTATTTTCATGACCTGGAGTTTTTTGTTTGTTTTGTTTTGTTTTTGTTTTTATTTTGAAGTAGGGTCTATTCCAACCATGGAGCCCAGGGCAGGGCTTGAACTCATAACCCTAATATGAAGACTGGTGCTGAGATCAAGAGTTGGGTGCCTGACTGACTGAGCCACCTAGGTGCCCCATTTAAAAATAAATAAAGTAAAACCTAACATACACGTGGGATGTATCATGAACAACTGAAGTATCACACAGACCAGAACATTCCCTTCAGTACACTTGGCATCTCTCATCTGAGGGCTGGACTTAGACGACAGGTCAAATTATAAAGAGACTAGAATTATAAAGAATTTTAAATAATGATGAAGAGCAGAGAATAGGAGAAGGGAACTTGGTTGTGCAGACCATGTGACCACATCTATCGAAACAGACCATAACACTCGAGTCTTCTCATGGGACTCCCTTCATACTTGGATGAGACTGGATGGGCCAAATATTTGGTGGTTCGTGGATTTTTAGCAAGTGAATAATAACCATCCTGGAGAGAGAAAATATATATGTGGTAATCATATTACTGGGCTTGAAATGATAGAAAGAGAAGGACACAGAAGGTCAGGAGTCCCAGCCCTACTGTGATATAGGCCTCAGACAAGCAGGGCCCCACCTGCTTCCAGCTGTACAATCTATACAGTCAACGGGACGAGACCAGGTGATTTCTGTCTACACTTAATGGTCCTAATGACTTAGAATTCAAAGAGTTCTATCCTGGCAAGATTCAAAGGCTGCTTACCACTTAGTGTCCGTAAGCTACTGATGTTTCCAGCAACCTGCCATTAACAGGGCCGTGGGCCTACAAAATCGGAATTATGGATTTATTGGCAATTACCTCATTTCCCCTTGAGTTCCTTGGTCCTGAGTTATTCATATCTGCGCCCTCAGGCATCCTAGTAGGGCCACTTGTGATTTGGGCAGAATATGAGCAAAAAGGCTCTCTGTGGGAAGCACACTAGGTCAAGTTCTGCCTCTCATCGGTGAGAGGCTTTCTTCTTCAAAAGCTCGAACCAAGAGTGCCCAGAGTCAAACCGAGAAACAAAGACAAGCACAGCCTGCTTCTCAGCAAGGGAAGCATGCAGTCGTGCACACGAGGCAAGCACCTGCACATTTTCCAGCCCCAGTGGACGATAACTAGGAACTGCCATGGGTACGGTGGCTTTTGAATTCTTTCTGTGTCAATTGGAAGCTCTTCTGAGAAATGCAAAGGAGTTTGTTCTTTCGTTCCCTCTCTACTCCTGGAAACGCTGGCTTCTCTGACAAGCAAAGACCCTCAGTGACTACGGAGGAAGGAAGGGCACTTGGAGACTTACACCTCCATCTGCTGGCTGCCATTGGCGCAGATCAAGAATGACAGGAGATGGATCGTCTTCGTGAAACGAGGTGGTAAGCGGGCCAGCCAACCAAAGGTCCGTGGACTAAGCGGCAGAGCATGAGTCTATCAGGAAAAGAGTATTTTATTGCAGACCTTTCTGGGAACTCCTCTGGGGATGGGAGGAGAACAGATGGACAACGCGCTGGCCCCTTCCACACAGAATGAACGCTCTCCTGTGAGAGCAGCACAGTGAAGATCAGACCCTGAGTCAAAGGAGGAGGTCCTCGCTAGAAAAAAGGACGGCCCCAAAGTCACGGGAACACCAGGTTCATAGGCAGATAACGGAGATTTTTTTTTTTTAAATGTCAGTTCATCTTGACCCCAAAGTGTTCACAGCTACCTGTGTAATGTCTTGTTTCATTTGCTTTGTATGAAACACCAGATAGTGGCACATAGGGTTTCTGAGCCTAAGTGAAAAGAGTATGCCTTTGAGGCTTACCGTTCATTCATCAAAGCGAATAGCACAGTTTTAATACAAAAAGCTACAAAATAAGTGTAGGGAAAATAAGTGCAGGGAAAAGAGCCTGACTTAGGACTGGACAGGTTTGTGTTGACAACTCTGCTGCTTAGTACCTAGGAGATCACATGTGACTTACTTCCTCTTCTGAGCTTTTTCCCTTACTCCTTTATCCCATGGGACAATCCCATCTACTACACATGACTGTCATGAGAAAGGATGAGAAATCAACAAATACATGCGTAATCTGAAGTCCTAACATTGTGACTGGAACGTAACATATATTCAATAAGCATCACTTTCCTCACCCTCCTGTAGCTAAGAAAAATGATGATATCATTCACTACCACCCGTTTTTCTCTCTTCCTGCCCATATATTCAAAATATGTCAGCACCATTAAAAATACCATATATAAGCTCAGACTGTGATATTAGTCACCTAAAAGCATATATCACAGATATCTATCTATCTATCTATCTGCATGCGTGCATATATTTGCTACCAGAAGGGAGAAAGCAGTTCCAGAAATACTTATTTATTTATTCATTCATTCATTCATTTATATTTTTCCAGAAATATTCAAATGTTTCTAAAAACACATATTAATATACACTCTAAAAGCATGAATGTTATATGCCATGCTTGGCAACCTGGAACCTATTATTCAGCACATTATTTCTGTAAAACACCAGGGTGCTTACGAAGCTAGTGTTAAGTTCATACAGGTAAAATCATTGTCAAAAATATTTTCCCAGTGATCAGCCAGGCATTTTAAAAATTACTGGCCTCTTAAAGACCACGTTTGAAATGAAGTGGTGGGAGGAAGGGAGTGAGGCGACAAACACTATTTCCAGTTCCTATTTTACACGTTCAGAAGGTTCTGCTAATAGCTGAGAAAACGTACTTTAATTTTTATCAAACATACAATTGTCTTACTAAGACTTACATGAAGATAGACTAATAAAAATCTACTTCATTATAAGGACACTGTTCCCTTAACAGCCTGGAGTTTTAAAAAGAAAATCTCAACATCTCTTAGCTGGACTGAGGTTTGAAACTCATTTCCAGTTATTTTCACAAAACCACTTAGAAGGTAGCTGTTTTGCAAATTAATCTTTCATGAAGCTCTGGAAGGGTCGATGCACTGGTGTTAGCCGCTGAACGTGCTCAATTTCAGAGACAACGGGAAAGTCCATGATTAATGCCACTTGGTATTTTTCCCTCGAGTTTACTGTACACATCAGCAGCGGTTAATGCACCACTTCCCGTAAGTGGCGGTCTTAAAAGCTCAAAAACATCTTGCCATAAAACAGAAAAGTGCATCTGTCCTTCCCCCATACATAAGAAATGCTTTTCTTTTTTCTTTTTTTTTAAGATTTTATTTATTTATTTGACAGAGAGAGATCACAAGTAGGCAGAGCAGGAGGCAGAGAGAGAGGGGGAAACAGGCTCCCCGCTGAGCAGAGAGCCCGATGCAGGGCTCTATCCCAGGACCCTGAGATCATGACCTGAGCCAAAGGCAGAGGCTTAACCCACTGAGCAACCCAGGCGCCCAAGAAATGCTTTTCTTATACAAATAACACAAACACATGCTAAGTCCTAACGCAAGAACCTGGATTGCCGTTCTTCGTAAAGGTGTGGTAAAAATAGACAAAGGGGCAGTTTGGCCAAATTGGGTACAGCTCTGAGTAGGGATCCTTGGGCTCAGGCTGGGCTCAGGGTCTCTAACTCAAAACCGGATTTCCTGGGTCAGAACCAGGGCTAAGCTTTGGAACTCTGAAACAGCAGCCTAGACAAGGTGTCCTGATCAGACGGGCGTGGCTCTGGGCTCCTGGCCTAAGGAGTTTCATGGCCTTGGGCATCACTCAGCATCCGGTGCTCCAAGTTCTGACCTCCCAGGGTCAGAACGAGAATAGTAGAGCCCACCTCACAGTGCTTGTGGGCATTGAATGAGAATTCGTGGCCTGGGACATACTAAAAGTATAATACATGTTAGTTTATTTATTAGTATATTATCATCAGTATAATTAGTATTACTAAAACCATTACTTTATTCTGGGAAAAAAATTACAGTGTAAGAAATATACATGTGAAGAAATCCAGGAGGAAGAGAGAGAAAAGTAGGAAGAATAAGCATATTCCATAAAGGCATGACAGCGATTAATTAGTTAATTAAAATATTTGCTAAAGTTACTTTTAAGCCAACTGAAAGAGTGAGGAGCCGTTCTCTAAATATTTCAAATTTCATTCTGCCCAATATTGAGAATAGTCGGAAGTCAGAAATTTCAAGTCTTTCTCTTACGTTTGCTAAGAATGAAATGATCTTGGTAAATCAAGGTTTGACTCTATCATGCGAAAAAAGGAAACAACACATGTGTACATGAAAAAGAGAGCAAGGTGCAGGGAGCACAGGCAGAGTAAGAGAGAGGCAGCGCGGAGATGAAAATGCATTTCTTGAGCAGCCATCTGAACACCAAAGAGATCCCACCTTGGGCTCCTCAGGAAGACTGTACCGAGGCTACAGACCTCAGCTGGCTGCCCGGTACACGCCTCCCACTGGAGATGATCACAGGGGATTATTTCCAAGCTGCTGCTCTCATGCCCTCCAGCAGAGGCCCAGCCTTTTACTCCCCACGACATACTCAAAGCTTGGTTTTCTTCCTTGAAGGAAAGGAAAGGTGCCTGGAAGGACAGTGCTGGGAGGGCGGGCAGCCTCTCCTTGGGGAGCCCATCTGAGTTCTAGAGTCCTGCTAGCCCTGCTAGTGGGCTCAACCCCGGCGTCACTCTCTGAAGAGACGGCATACTGAAAATGAGTCTGCATCCGAGTCCGTACAGCTCATACAAATGTCTCTGTGAGCTCGGGCTTTCCTGGGGAGGGAGCTGCCAGTGTCCACAGCGTCCCTTTCCCTCAAAGAACAGCCCCTAATTTTTGCTGGGTCATGTCCAATCTCAGAGACTGCATTCTTCACTCTTCTCTGGGGACCTTCTCCACATGTCTGGCTTCCTCTGCTACGTGAAGACCAGATGTCTCGAAGTCTCTTCTGAGCTCCAGACCAAGATACACAGACTCATGCCAGGCCTTTCTACCTGGATTGAGTTTTTCCAGCTTCCCTTCACTCTCACCTCAAACTCCACATGATCCAAGGAACTCACATTGCCCGCCACACCCCCACCTTGCCCCTTAGTTCAGACTTCTTGGTAAATGACACCAGCTAACCATGTCCAGCAACCTGCAAATGTCTAAGAGCCTTACATCTCCCTTCCTTCCTGTATCCTGCTGGTCTTCAAAAAGTGTTGATTCTACTCAGTACCATCTCTCCATTCTGCTCCTTTTTCCTAGTAGCACAGCATGTGGCTTCATCCAAGTTCTTTATCTCATGTCTCCTGAACAGCAAACCAAGCAGCTGGGTTTCAGATCTCCAGACTGTCCCCATCTCATCTCCCAGATAATCAGCTTGTCCTAAAATGCAATGTCTTCTTGGAAGCTGGTGCTCAGAGATTAAGTAATTGCCTGAGACCACACAACGGGTAAGAAGTTTAGGCTCAAGGTCAGTCTCGCTCTCTGGTACAGACCCATCATCTCTCACCAGTTTACAACCTAAGGACAGACTTCCTCCCTGATGACTAGATGAGGCTACACTCAGTAAGTAAGAAGGGGGCTTTTCCGTAGGAAACAGAGCAGTTTTCTCAAAAGATCATAATAAAACCACAGACAAACACTTTGGAGAGGGGTGGGGTATGAAGTAGGAGCTAAAATCTTCAGACAAGCATTTATTTCCTAAAAATCACTCGCATGTCCCGAAGAGTTTCTTCCTGCCTGCCCTTGGGATCTGTCACTGGCAGATAGCATTTTGTTCCAAATACCCATTTAAAACAGGCCTTACAAGATTAGCTTTCAGTTTAACACTGCAAACTCCTGAGCTGGAAGTAAAAGTACAAAGAACCAATTTTTTTTTTTTTTGTATTTAGTATCAGTAGGTTCAAATTAAATATAGCTTATAATAACAGTCTTTCGATGCCATTCTGCATAATTAATCTGAACTTTGGCATTCCTAAGCTGGCTAATTCAGAGCTGCCAATAGTAATGAATTGAAACTGAGTTCATGCTACACATTTTCAAATTACAGCAATTGAAATATGCATAACAATGTACAAAAAATCACACCTGGTCTTCCTTAGTAATTTGTTTCAGTAATTATTTCAGTAATGTCCTTTTTCTTTTTTCCCCCCCACAAAAGGTTTCATTCAGAGCCACATCCTATTGTTTTCCAACATCACATTAAAAACAACAGAGCTAATAAATCATCTCCACTAAGAATCTGAACATTGCAGAGAAAGGGTTTCACGTCTGGGTGAGCGAGGGAATCTAACTGGCTTGCTTCTCTCTGGATCTTCCCATCATTAATGGCATGCACGCAGAGTGGAGAGGAGAACCTTAGACAACTCTCACATCTCCCTCCTTTGAAGCTTTATACTCTTAGAGAAAACCACTGCACCAGCCAGGTCAGCAAGTGGAAAGAGTTTCAGCTAAAAGAATGGGGATAGCGCTGCACCATTCAACATACTGTCTTGAGGCTGAAAACCAGCAGGGGCAGAAGCAGTTCTCATAGTGGAGTCTAAGGACCACGCAGGGTCCCTGAGACATGTGCAGAGAAAGGGTCCACCATGCAAAAGAAAATTTCCAAATAATCACAAGCCCTTCTGTACCCTGTACGTGCTTATTCTCTCACGAGTATACAGTACTTTGGCAGAAACTGTGTGATATGTGATATTCCGACAGCTCCAAGGAGCCAACAGGAGGATCCAGCTGTTTCCTATCAAGCCAGATGTTAAACCGACTTGCAAAATATAAAACAATGCCACTCATCACAAAGTTTCATTTGGGAAGAAGTGTTTGTCCCCTCAAAAGAGGTTATATAGTTCACTATCATAGACTTATTTTTTAATTGCCTAAGTACATAATTATTATTAAAAATGTCTCAGTGTTAGTATCATCTATGTAAACAAAAGATGCGCGGGGTCCATGATAATTTGAAGACTATAAAAGGCTCCAGAGATCAAAAAGATCAGGAACTACCACACAAGAGGCTTTTTGGAGAGGGCAACTTGAGCAGGAATGAAGGATTATCCTCTCTTGGCCATCCTCTGGGGTCCTTTCCCTGCTTTCCTTTTCTTGGCTGGAAACTCCCCCTCCTTTCTTCCTTTAGCTGGCTAAATCAATTCAATTTCCAGTTAAATTAATTCAACAGCTATTTCCTTGGAGGCTGGTAGGGGCAATACCCATGAAGATGGGCTCTCTTGGGGATATAAAAGCTCAACGAGGTTATAATAACCTGAGAAGTAGAGATGTCCACATGGCAAAGATAGATAGTGATGCCGAGTAATACATAATTCAGTACCAATGTGAAGAACACAAACAGTAAAGTCTGTTAGCTTTGAGAGGAGGAGGAAAATGTGGATAGGGGTTTCAGGGGACAAATCTTTATAAATGAAGCAATGCCTTTATTTATCTGTTCTCTGTTTCCCAAATGAAAATGTAGTAGCTCACAAAAGGAACATGGGACGACTAGGAAAAAAAAAATAGATAATGAAATTAGGATGCATGGGAAATATGAGTAGAGTGGTAAAAAATAGAAGCCAAAGATGAAGCTAGAATAAAAAAAAAAAATAGTGAGGTCGAGGTCCAGCTACGTAATCTGCAGAGACCAATGCAAAGTGCGACTGCAGAAAAACTAGATATTTCGAGGCAGTGAAGGTAGAGCATTAAACCAGGAGCAAGACCCTGGTAAGCGTGGACCCCTGTGAGACAGCACGGGGTGCAGAGCCCAGAGCCAGCTCCAGCCACGTCCTCTCTGACTGCCAAAGCTCGATCTCCAATCCATCTAAAGTGACTTTGAAGACAGAGCAAAGAGGGAAGTGTGATCGGTTTGAAATTCACAGTGTTCATGACTCAGAAAATGCCAACGAAGCCCAGCCTGCCCCTCATTTTACAAATAAACAAACCAAGAGCTCTAGCAGGATACAGCACTTATTGACATCAGCAGCAAGAGACAGGTGAAGTTTGAAAGATGGGGGACCGGGGTGGCTCAGTCAGTGAAGCCTCCGACTCTTGAGCTTAGTTCCGGTGTTGATCTCAGGGTCATGAGTTCAAGCCCCATGTTGGGCTCCATGCTGGGCATGGAGTGTACTTTAAAAAGAAAAAAAAAAGTTGGATCAATGTTCATAACTTCATTTTCCTCAAATTTACTCTGCATTAGAATAATCCTGGGAGCTTTTTAAAAATATAGAGAATCCTGGGTCCCCTACTAGACCAGAAGCTGAGATTTCTTGGGACCTGGGTGGGAGTCAGAGACCTTTCTTTCTTTCTTTCTTTCTTTCCTTCTTTCTTTCTTTCTTTCTTTCTTTCTTTTATTCATTCATTGATTCATTCATTCATTTTTTTTTAAGAGAGAGACAGAGAGAGTGAGCAAGTGGGGAATGGCAGAGAGAGAATCCCAAGTAGACTCCACACTCAGCAGGGAGCCCGAAGCAGGGCTCGATCTCACAACCCTGAGATCATGACCAGGCTGAAATCAGCAGTTAGACACTTATCGGACTGAGCCACCCAGGAGCCAACAGAGGCTTTTCTAATAGCTCCACAGGTGATGTGCAGGAGCTAGCCACACACCAGTCACTGAGCTGACCGGGGTGATACCCCCTGCCCCACACTCTCCACTCATCCCCTCTACACCGATCAAACCCACCCCTTTATGTCACTGCCGTAATGGAAATCACAACATGACTCCTGTCATATAACATCTCTGAATTCGATTGAAATCAATAAACCAGGCAAAACCAAATATCAGTGCCTTAACTCTCTGGAATCTGTTTTGGGTAGACTATAGGCATTTTCAAAATAGTTGGGTTGAAAAAAATTATAGGAGGCAGAGATGTACCTTCAGAGGTAGAGGAAGGTAAGAAAGCATGGGAACTCAGCCGTGTCCGGTGGGCATATGAAGTAGGTGATGTATGGACAGATAAAGTGCAGGGGAAGACTGTAGGGACAGGCTGACATTGACAGAGCGGACCTCTTGGTGGAACCAGAAGGCACCCAAGCTTCTGGGTCCCAGTGGCAGTTCCTCCAAAAACACAGTGGTCAGATCTGTGGTGGTGTGCCGGCTGAGAGTACCCTTAATAATGAATTTCAAAAATCCTTATTTGTAAAGAGTCATTAGTCACCTAAACAATAGAATGTAAACCAAGTATTTAGACATGGCGAACTGATATCTGAAATTTATTTTGAAATATATCAAAAGTGAGATGGCTTTCTGGATGGGCAGATGGCTGGATGGAGGAACACATAAAAACGGGGGGAAAAGGTTAGTCGCCAAAACTAAGTGGTGTTTCTATGGGTGTTGACTCTAAACTTCTCTCAATGTTGCTCTACCTTTGAAAATTCTCATAATAAAGTATTAGAGGGGAAATGTGTTTAATATAAGTAGCCCAAACCAGATGGCATTTTGTCTGAAGCCTGAAAACCTTACTAACTTAGAAATAAAATTGAGACTTGGCTTCATAGATAAACAGTTTAAAGTTGGAGGGGGAAAAAATAAGTTCATTTCTCATGCATTCCTTAAAAGCTGCTTATTTCTCAACTGCTGGGATCCAAGTTTGCTCATTCTCTTCTGGGAACCATGGAAAAACAGGACACTGGGGTTTCACACATCACGATGAGGAAAATTGATTTCCTCTGACAAAAAAACAAATTGGGGTAGATTATCATTTACTCTTTATTAATAAAATCTTAATGGATTATCTATAAATAAAGTGTACATTGGGCTCAGATGACTACTCCTGAATTTAGTCCTTACCCAAGGATACAGAAAGTCAAATCTGGGTATGGAACTTTCACTTCACAGTGATTTTAGAAGGTATTTTCAAAGAAACAAACGTAGTAAAGAAAACACAATTCATTTTTATCTGGTTCCAACCTCTAGCCCCTAAGTGTGCTTTCCAGGACTGGGGCTAGGTGTGTGCTCTTTGCTCTGCCTTTACAATTCCTACCCAAACACTCCCTGTCTGGAGAAGGCTCTGCTTCTCTGGAGCCCAGGTTTCCTCATGGATCTTAAGAACTCCCCACACAAATGGAATGACCACCAGTACCTTCTGAAGAATCCTTCGCTTGATGCCTGAGCACATAACACACTATGCATGGGGCTTCATTCTTTTAAACGGACCTATATATTCCCATGGCTGAAGCTTCCCAACAAGACAAATAGAATAAGAACTCATTTTCAGATAAGACCGAATTCTTTGCTCCTTTTAAATTACTATTGAACTCTTGAGTAAAGACAAGGGATGGTCATAGCTGGCACAGATTTATTCTGTTTTAGAAAACAGCGTTTCTGACCTCTTGGATTATTGTAGTTCATGATTATCTTGACCTACCACCCCTTAGAGAAAAATTAGAGCTCATTCCTTAGAATAACTCATTGTATTAATACCATCCTTCAACTAGGAAAGAATCGAGTTTTTTTCACATTCATTTGCTTTGTGTTGGCCATCCCTTCTCAAGACCTAAGTTTAATTCAACATTTTATGGATCTAAGAGTCACCTCTAAATTCAGATGTTTATTCAACAGATATTACCGAATGTTCATGTGCCTGGTATTTTAAAATCACTAAATTACAAATAAAATTAAACAGTGTCTCTCACCCTTCATTCATAGTTTGAAGGAAGAAGATATGTAAATAATTCCTGTGTACAATGAGGCAAATATTACCCAAGTAGTATGCTACAAATTCTATTTTAAACAGTCCCTCAAATAGGTTCAGGCCATAACCACTAAGCGCATCTTAACATTCTTTAACAGTGCCTCTTGATCTCCCCCCAGAGTTATAGAGACAGGGAATGAATTTGGATCAACCTTGACAATCTACCAGTCATAGGATATACTGTTATTCACTGAAAGCGAATACTGGTACTTCTTAAGCTTGGTGCTGTGATATGGTGATTTGGGGCACAGAGTTCCTGAGATCCCTGGAGTTTCCTAAATGATCAGAGAGATAAAGGCGTCATTTGTTGTTGTTCACGAGGTGACTACGGGATGTGGGCTGGCTTCCAGTGGAACCAAACATGTGATTACAGTTGGAACTTTCAGTCCCACCTCCTTGATGTGGGTAAGGGTAAGGTGCTGGAGTTTGAATAAATCACCAGTAGCCAATGATTTAATCGATCATGCCTAAGTAGCAAAGCTCCATAAAAACTCAAAAAGAACAGGGTTCATAGCACTCCCTGGTTTGTGAACACCTAGAGAGGTTCCAGAAGAATGGCCCACCCAGCCGGGGCACAGAAACACTGAGACCTTCCCCCACACCTTGCCCTACATCTCTCTTCCATCCAGTTGTTCCTGAGTTCTAGCCTTTTCTATCATAAACCGGTCATTAGTAAGTAAACCATTTCCCTAAGTTCTGTGAGCACCTCTAGTAAATTAATCAAACCCAAGGAGGGGGTTGTGGAAACTTCCATCTACTAGTTGGTCAAAAGCACAGGTAATAACTTGAGCTTGTATTGGAGTCTGATTTCCTGAATTCGGGGAAGGAGGGTGGTCTTGTTGGACTGAGGCCTTACCCTGTGGAATCTGAAGATTCAGAACTGACTTAAACTGAAGGACACCCAGCTGGTGCCAGAGAATTTCTTGGTGGTGAAAGACAATCCTCCTCCCTACACACCTTGGAATTGGTGATCAGAATTTTAGGTTTAGAATGCCAGTAGTGGGATTTTGCATAATAAAAAGGAAATAATAAAAATAATTGCTAACGCACTTAAAGGGAGAAAAAACAAACCAACCAACCTGTCCACAGGAATTTGTTAAAGAAACCTACTTATCACAATGCCTGGGGAAACATACGGAATAATAACAACTTGATTGAATTGTTGGAGTATGTGGGATGGATTTTTCTCCCCCTTAATAAGAACCTAAAATTTTAGTATTTTCTAACTTCAGGTATGTCAAAACTATCATTAACATTAGAAGTTAAACCTTGGGGACACAGAAAAGTAACATATTATTTAACTCCTAAGGGTCCTGAGATACTCAAAATGTAAATGACAATCACAGTATCAAAATTATAGCATCATGGCTTCTCTCCCATTATACCAGTGACCTATCCACTCATGGCTGAGCTTAACACTGATTTGTTTACTGGCCCCTGTTCTTGCAAGACCCAAACCTCTACTGTGTCTGTTACTGGAATCCTTTTCATCCAATCATCCTCAACAGAAAGGACTCCAGGTGCTTAGACTCTACCTCTTGAAGATACTTGAGGGAAATAAAGTGATCACTCATCACTCACTTGCTTTTCAAGTCTCTCTTCTTCTATCGGGAAGTAAAAAAGCAAAATATAGGATCAGAATAAATCTCTGATTAATGGTCCACCTGGTAGTGACATCAAGGAGAACCCTGGAGAAGAGTGTGTTTGCCTCCTCAACAAAACGTCCTGAAAATCCTACTCTCGTCTCGGGCTTTCCTTCCGCATTCAAGGATTGCCTTGAGCTTATGTTTTCAGTATACGTGATGAGTCGAGAATGGTGTCTCTATAAATCACTTTCCATCTAGTAAAGGACCCTTTCTTGTAATTTTGATTATATTAAGATTAGATCTCGTAGGGACACCTGGGTGGCTCAGTTGGTTGGGCGGCTGCCTTCGGCTCAGGTCATGATCCCAGCGTCCTGGGATCAAGTCCCGCATCGGGCTCTTTGCTCGGCAGGGAGCCTGCTTCTCCCTCTGCCTCTGCCTGCCACTCTATCTGCCTGTGCTCCCTCTCTCTCTCTCCCTCTCTCTCTGACAAATAAATAAATTAAAAAAAAAAAAGATTAGATCTCATATGTTTCAAATTCTATTATTTTGTGGGCTTGGTGAGTAGGTTGTGTTTATTCTTCTTGCCTTCAGTTTCACCGTCAACCCAGTCAAATCTAACTTTCATCATCACTCGGCAGAATCTGCTTTCACGAAGATGGTCAATAATGTCTAGTTTCTAGATCAAAATGATTTTCCCATCCATACTTCTATTAAGAGAAGTCTCTGCTGAATTTTATCATGCCTTCTATATCAAAAAAAATTAGCTTGACTTTCTGGAAATCTCACCTTTCTCGTTCTCTGTACCCATGCCTGACTACTGTTCTGATGTTATGAATCGCTCCCAGTCCTTTACCATTAGGTGTTGGTGCCAAGGATCCCATTCTTAGTATATGTCTATTTACTGCCCCCCCAACTATACCTCCAATTCAGACTTCTCCTTTGGGTTACAAAAATTTATATTCTATTTTCTATCACATGTATGCGTTTATGAACAAATGCCTTCACTCAACCTGATTTTATTCAAATCCATTTTCATATCTAGATTCCTTTCTCCTCTTGATTCCCTACCACTAGAAAACTGAATACTGGGAACCCTGAAAATCTTAACTGCTCGTTTTTTTTTTTTTTTCAAGTCTAGGCTCCCCCACTTCAGGCCCATTGATACTGTTCTGGTTTGAGGAGACATTCTAGAAATATGGTCTATGGAGACACTCCGCATCCAAAGTCCTAAGAGCAGGGAAGTAATAAAAATGCAGATACCAATTTGCTTTGGGTTTGTAAGAAGTTAAGATTTGACTGAATACCATCTGGTCCAGATCATTTGTAAAACACTTTAAATTAAAATCTTAGCTCCAAACTTGGAATAGTCCGTTTCTTGGTTTCAAACTGCTAAGCTACTTTGGAAGCATTTTTTCCCAAACGAATTAACAACCAAATTAGTATTAACTCTCAATATAAATCTTACCAAAAAGATTTTGAAAGATGAAATACATTTTGTCCTCTAGACCATATACCTGTTTATATCGTTTTAAATTTGAACACATATTTCATTTTTCTCCTTTAAAAATGTTACCCATCAGGCAATGGTACAAAAAGGTTTAATCCATTTTGTTCTTATCCAAACTGGGAGTTACATGGGTTGTAATCAGTAAGTAAGATCAAAGATGGGTGCCTGGGTGGCTCAGATGGTTGTGTCTGCTTTTGGCTCAGGTCATGACCCCAGGGTCCTGTAACTGAGTCCCGCCTCTGGCTCCCTGCTCAGGGGGAGGCCTGCTTCTCTCTCTGCCTCTGCCTGTCTCTCTCTTGAATAAATTAATAAAATCTTTAAAAAATAAAAATAATAAAATAAATAAACCAAAAATTCTGTTTACATGTGTATACATGTGTATTTAATGGATGGAGATATTTAAAAAGAAATTTATTGTGGCCTATGGCCAAAATGTTTGAAAGCCACTAAATTCCATCTATTGCAATACATCATTTCGATAAAGAACATTTAACCATCTCGATTCTTGAAGCAAGCCAAAATTTAAAAAAAAAAAAAAAAGAAGAAGAAAAACTGTTTTTCTCCCTTCCCGCTTCATAGGAGTAAAGTAACCCTCTGCAAGGTCAAAGTCTAAAATGTGTTTTGTGTTGTCTCTTTCTGCTCAATCATCAGTAAAAATAAATTTCCCAATTGTCATTCGTGTTTGCACTTCATTACTTTTGAAGGCCAGAGCCTTTGTAACATATTAAACAGTGAAAGTCATTAAGCCAGTACAAAGCCAGGCAAGGGCTGGAGGCCACAGACCCAGGCTGGTGGGAGGGCTGTGTCCTTGCCTGAGGGCGCACCCTTGCCATAGCTTCTGGAATGGCAGCTCTAAAACTATCATCCTGGAAGACTGGCTGTTCTGCAGGCTGGGGAGAACTTCCCCTTTAAAAAGGGGTCCCCAGGGGCGCCTGGGTGGCTCAGTGGGTTAAAGCCTCTGCCTTTGGCTCAGGTCTTGATCTCAGGGTCCTGGGATCAGCCCCACATCAGGCTCTCTGCTCAGCAGGGAGCCTGCTTCCTCCCCTTTTTCTCTGTGCCTGCCTTTCTGCCTACTTGTGATCTGTCAAATAAATAAATAAATAACATTTTTTTAAAAAGTGTTTAAAAAAATAAATAAATAAAAAGGGGTCCCGAGTATCTGAAGCCATAGAAGGTGGGAGACCAAGAGTGAACCCTAATGTAAACTAGGGACCTGTCAATGTAGTTTCATCTACATAACAAATAGGCTGCTCCAGCAGGGGGTGAACATGCACATGTAGGGGCAGGAGGTACATGGGGAATCTCCTACCCTCTCTCAGTTTTGTTGGGAACCTAAAACTTACGTAAAAAATAAAGTCTAATTTTCTTTAAGGGGACTTTTAAGTGTATTTGAAAACGGCTAATTTTCCTTTTCAATAACTAGTGATAGAGTTTAGACTGTCCAGGCCCCCACGACTTCCTTCCTTCTTGCCAGAGACCTTCAGGTTCTTTTATCTTGCAGGTAAAGTGCGTCAGAGATGAAGGACAAGCCCATCTTTTCACCCTAGCCCTGGGGATAATGAACCCTAGTAGAGGGTTTGAGTTACTAATGAATGCCCTGTTTACCTCCGGTCATCCTTGTTTCTATTCTCACCGAACTTTGAACATGGGTGGGCAAGAACCAGAATATATATGAAAAGTAGGAAAAACTGAAGAGGTTTCATTGCTCAGGATGAATGGACAGTTACACATCTGCCCAGCTGGAATCCAAGACTTCTTAAATTGTAAATTGCTTGGCACAGAGCAACCTTTCTACGTTGTTGGATTGCCTTTTCAATCATAGACGAGGCAAGGGGTATTGCTGCTGCTTTGGCAAGTTTTCTCCCTCTGTTTTATTTCTGTACCAAATAGCAGATGATCATAGCTTTGTTCCGGAACAACATAAAATAGGGGCACCTGGGTGGCTCAGTCGGTTGAGCATCCGACTCTCGGTTTCAGGTTTCAGCTCAGGTAATGATCTCAAGGTCATGAGATCAAGCCCTGCATCAGGCTCTGTACTCAGCAAGGAGTCTCCTTGAGATTCTCTCTCCCTCTTCCTTTGCCCCCTGCCTCTAGAATAAATAAATGAAATATTTAGAAGAAAATAAAGTAATTTTCTAAAAGATGTGAAATTCTATGAGGGGGAAAATAGGTCATGTACAATTCCAAGGTACTGCATACTTAACTCTATTTTGGATTTGGGAAACTTTCCCATCCTCATCTGTGTGCTGACCTGTGACACCCTGACAACTTTTTCTTCCTTGACATAATGAAGCATCACCTTTCGATGGATGCCCTTCAAGTACACCTAAGCTCCTGGAGGTTGCCTTTCTCACTCTTCCATCCCATGCCTGTGGCACCCTTTTTTTTCCCTTTTCACTGTGGAATAATAATAGCTAATGCTTATATAGCACTTTCTCTGTGCCAGGCACTGTTCCAATCCATCCATATAATAACTTATTTAATCTTTATAACAACCCCATGAGACAGGCACCCTATAACATAATGTAACGTAACTCTATTCTTCTTTGCTTCTCTGAGAGCAGGTGAATTCCTTGAGGTTGGGGATGGTGTGTGTTTGCTTCTTTTTTGTTGCTGTTGTTATAGAGAGCACATTTGCAGAGATGACAATTTAAAAGAACTTTCTGTTTATTCAAGACAAAAATTCCCAACCTGCTTTATGGATACTGCACTAAAAGAAAAGAACTAGAGAATGGAATTTTATAATGTGCCATCGTCCTAACTAAAGAGAAACTTAATGAAGCAAAGGAGTAGGGGGAAATGACTTTCATTCTCTCAGCTTTTAGGGGATGGGAGGCAGACTAAGGGGGCAAGGGAAGTATTGGGCAGAGCCATTAGGCTTTGCAAACACAGTCCTCAAGTCCAGAAATCAAATGCAACTCCAGTGAAGATTCACTTGTATTCACAGTAAATGCCAAAATTAATTAATTCAGTAAACACTGACTCCTAATAGAGTCAATTACCTAGTACACAGCTTATCTCTAACTCTCTGTTTAGAGGTAGAAAAATCTAGGGGGAAGAATGAACTTTTTAGAATCAGAGAGAGAACTAGTTTGAGCCTGATTTCAACTATTAGAAGTTCTCTTCATCTTGGACAAAACGCTCAGCTGCTCTTGGTCCCTCTCCTTCCTATTCCGTCTACACAGTAAAATCACAGCAAGCATTAGGCAAGCTAGCATACGCAAGCACAGGACCCCAGTAATGCTCTATAGACTGGTGACGGCAGCCATCATGCTTCTCGTTCCGCTTCTCTCCAATGCCCAACATCAAGCCATTCCTCTGAATGTTGAGTAAACCTCACTAGGCAGTGGCCAACCTAAGAAAGACCTACAAGCTCAGAGTGTTCAGGAACTCCAGTTCCTAAGCTTAAAAATGACTCCAGAAATGTACTGGTGGAAACAGAGCTCTCATGCAACATTCAGGATTCTATCATCTTTCCTTTCCACTCCTTACTTGACCCCTGCCACTGGAGGGGGCTGCCATTGCTTGTTTTTTTTCTTGTCCCGCTTTCTTTTTCTCGTCTCTTGCTGAGGCACCATCCCTAAGCACTTGGAGAAGGCTGGGGTGACAGTGGAATGAACATCTAGCAGGTGTGACCCTCTGTAGCGGGCATCACACGAGGCACCATCATGGCTGAGTCAATGCAGAAAAGGTATGTCAACACGTCCACGATTAAGGGTTTTGTTCTTTGTATGTGAAAACAGAATAACATTGCTATTTTTATGTATCAAGCATATTTTTGTGAGGTACTTTTAATTAAAAAGAATTTGCCATAGACTTATACTTTTTCCCCATTTAGTTCTTTTGAAGTTCATTTTAAAAATCATTTGGGGGCATTATCGGCAGTGGTTTAGTTGGTACACGAACAAAGAGACACATAGAATTAAATAATTAGTACTTTCTCTTATCTGAGTAGAAAGGAAATCTCAAATTTAATATGCTTCTGAATCACATAGGAATGGCATTCTATGGAGTCCATGGAGCTTCCCAGGTGATGGTGCTAAATTAAGTACAGAAAGTTTCTGTGAAGTGGGACCTCTCTTTTCCTTCCATAGGGTTCAAATTTCAAACCCTGAGAGGAATATTTCTGAAATAGGACTAAAGTAAATTATTCATGAAAGCAAGACTTTTAAATTGCAGAAAAATACAAACTGTCATTTCTGCTTTTCATTTTTGTTATACACAGCAATTTGGAGAGAAGAATTTATCTCTGGGGGCACATGGATTTCACCTGAATTAAGTTTCAAACTGGGCCACAGTATCAATATGGTCACATTAGTGAATACTTTTTTTAGGTCTCAACATATTAAAATAAAACAACTCCCTTGAAATTAAATTTCAGAAGGCAGTAACATAGTTTAAGCCATCATTTACCTTTAGCCCAGTTACTGTACTAGGCAACGTAAATCTTACCAACCCACCCACTGAACAACTGTCCTAAGCTGTGAGTTATTAAAATGTAGGGTATAGACTTGAGGTATTGCCTCTATCCTCATCTGAGAAGGTCTGATCTTCATTCAAGGAACAGAAGTCCCTATGCTAATGAGTGTATTTGGCTGAAACAGAACATTAATGTTACTAGAATCCCAGGTTGGACAGACATACACCGACTGTTGCCTGCAGTCAACTTCCAACTCAGTTCATCAGAATTATTACAACACCTCAAAATATGTACCTTTTGGACAGAGGATCAAAACAGCATAGTCAGGCATGGTGATCACTTATTACAAACATGAAATCTAGTTGATTTACTTTTTTAAATTGACATATAATATATTATTAGCCTCAGGGGTACAGGTCTGTGAATTGTCAGGCTTACACACTTCACAGCACACACCCTCCCCAATATCCATAACCCAACCACCCTCTCCCTACCCCCTCCCTCAGGCAACCCTCAGTTTGTTTTGTGAGTTTAAGAGTCTCTTATGGTTTGTCTCCCTCCCAATCCCATCTTGTTTCATTTTTTCCTTCCCTCCCCACCAAACCCCCAACTTTGCCTCTCAAATTCCTCGTATCAGGGAGATCATATGATTGATTTACTTTTTTAAGATTTTACTTATTTATTTGAGAGACAGAGACAGAGACAGAGATAGCAAGAGAGAGAACAAGTGGGAGGAGAGGGAGAAGAGTCCCTGAGGGGCTTGATCCCAGGATTCTGGAATCATGATCTGAGCTAAAGGCAGATGCTTAACACACTGAGCCACCCAGGCGCAAATAGTTACACTTTTCTCAACAGCAAAAGAAAGTAAAATCTTAAAACCTGAAGCCATCATACTTTCATGAAAGGAACAATGTCTAAGCCAAGTGCTGGTTGAACCATACGGAAAATGTGCATTTGGGTAAATCTTTCCCTGGAGAGACCTGGAGAGACACAGAACAGGCAGAAGGAATTCAACTTGTTTACTTAACATGTCATGCCTACTTTTGTGCAAGACTGAGATTTAACGTTAAAGCAATTCTTAGCAGAGAGGTAAGAAACAACTCAATGCCTATGAATGTTTTTACCATCCTAGACCATCAAGAGTAAGGAAATGTAAATAAAGATGAATATATGTATTTTTTTTCATATCCCTCTCCTGGCTCCATGAAGACAAACAACAGTTTTCCAAGAAAAATATATGTCCTAGAGAGCCACAAGATAGCCTGGGAAATATTTTTGCCAAAAAGGTAAAACATTTGAATGTCAACATAGTAATATGTAAAATGGCACAACCCTATTTAGATCATGAGGTTGTTACAAAGGTATAAATAAGCAATCCCATGGAAAGATACCCATAAAACAGTCAACATTTAATAAGAATTCACATAACATAACAAAAACAGAATTATTGCCATGCATTCCTTGAGGGGAGGGATTATGTTTTATATTTTTCACACAAACCAGGTATGTTATCTTTCAAGTAAAAGGAAAAAAGGTAAAACATGCATGGTTTGGATTCAAATAATAAAAATCACATGAAAGCTTTCCAGAAGGGGATTTGGTTGGCAAACAGCCATAACTGAAAACTATTTCATGAATAATTTAATGTTATCACTTGCATTGACGTGAAAATGCTAAAGTATAATCCTGCCCTGAAGAAGGCAAGGCAAAAATGCATGCTTACAGCTAAACTACATGATTAGAAATAGCAAGGGTGGCCCCAGGAGAGGATGTGTCATGTCAAATTACATGGTCCTAGACTGAAGATTCGGTAAAGCATCTGTGGTTAGGTACTTAGAGTTGTGATACCAGACATGGATAACCTGATAATAGAAGATGAGTGGTTATGACAACAACAGTCTCTACCCAACCCAGGCTACAGAACAGGTTAAAATATGTCGTAACAAAAAGATGCTTATTAATTCAATTAGTAACAGATAGAAACAAAGGGTGCAAAGCTCATGCATCTGTAGAGAATGTCCTTATGCATTGGCTCCATTTGGATCCAAGGACCAACATTCAGGGTCGTGTGGCAAATAACACGGGTAGCCACACCTCTTACCTACCAAAGAGTTTTCTGGTTTTGGTTTTGGCTCTGAGCAACTGTGAGAAAGTAGGCTGGCTGTTATTGGGGAATCTTCCCCAAAATCCACTTCTGGATTCCATGTAGTTCCTGATCATTCCTTTGGCCCATCAATCTATTTATTGATCTTAAAGTCCTAGAGTGCATTTCAATGATATTTATTGAAAAGCTGGCACCACCTTCCAGCAAACCATTGTGCTAGATACTATTTAGCACCAAAGGAGATGGTTATGTTTGAGCCACAGATCCCCACCTGCCCTTGTCTCTTGACTTTTCATCCTTCTTGGATCCATCTTGTTGGATGCTTCACTCACCACATTCCACTGAACTCTGACCATGTTTATTCTCTCTGACCATTTTTATTCCTGAGAAGTACACAACTCAGACAGATCAGGTCCCTTACCCAAACTCATGATCTAGCACCACTAGAGTATTGTTATTAATATTCATAACATGAATTTTGGAATAAGAATATTATAGTAATTATATAGCCATCCCATCCCTCAAAATCAGCTTCCCCAAGTGTAGACCAAAGATAAGAAAAGCACTTTCCTCATATAAACACTGCTGGGCATCGATGTGGTGGATGAAGGTAAAGCTTGTGGCATAGAATATGATGGACTCTCAGAAAGGTGTTCTGGTGTTTATCACCATTATCATCATCATGACCAACATCATTTAATAAAACAGTGTGAGTGCTCTGGTGTTTTAAGAGGTAAAAGATGAACTCCGGCAGGATCTGGAAAGTCTTGGAGTTGGAACATCAGCTGTATGTGTCTGTGTCTGGTGAAAGATGTGTAGAAGATCCAGTGTGGAAGGGACAGGAAACTATCATTAGGGGCTGAATTACGGAGGGGCTGGTAGGTCACAATGAGAAGTTTGGTCTTTATTACATTTTTAGGGGAAACTAATGAAGATTTCTGAAATGAAAGTTGACATCATCATATCTCTCCTTTAGGATACAATTCTTATCTCAGTGTCTCCCCCAGCCCTACCCCTTGGTCTTCACCCCATTATTCCCATTCTGTCTACTCCTGGGTCTTCTCTTGGCTACTTAAAAATTGCATCACTTACACACCCCTCTGCCCATCCCCACCCGGAGCCTCATCTCCGGCGTCGCCATCTCTCATCTGGATGCTCCAGCCACCTCAGGTCCTCACGGCTTCCCCTGCTTCTACTCTTCTAGCCCTGCCTCACCCTATCCACCACAGAGAAGCTGAAAGCCTCCCTTTTGTTTCCTTTAGAAAGAAAGAAAGAAAGAAAGAAAGAAAGAAAGAAAGAAAGAAAGAGAAAGAAAGGAAAAGACTTTTTTAGGTCTAATTTCAGATTTACAGAAGAGTCATGAAGCTGGTAGAGTGTTCCTGAATGGCCTTCATCCAACCTTCCCATCGTTACCATCTTACAGAACCATGTAACCAGCTTGTTTCACCAAACCTGAGAAATGGACATATTCCTATTGACCAGACTACAAACTTTATTTGGATGTAACCCATTTTCCCACTCCTGGACTTCCCACTTCCCAAAATCCACTTCTTTTCCCCACCTCAAGATCCAATCAAGGATTCCATGTTGCATTGAACTGTTATACCTCCACAGTCTTGTCTAATCCATGACAGCTCTTCAGTTCTTTCCTTGATTTTTTGTGACCTTGCCAATTTTGAGGCACCCTGATCAGGTATTCTGTAACTTATCTGCTGTTTTCTTATCATGCACTGGGGAATGAATGATGGCAGAAGTGAAATGTCCTTCCCACCACATCATGTCTGGGGCACCTATCTTAGTCCATCCAGGTTCTGCTAGAACAAAATACCACAGGCCAGGAAACTTATAAATATCAGAAATGCATTTCCCATAGTTCTGGAGGCTGGAAGTCTGAGATCAAAGGCCTAGCTCGTTGGGTAAATACCCTCTTCTGGGTAGCAGACTTCCTGTCATGTTCTCATATGATGGAAAGGATGCAGGATCTCTCCAGGGCCTCTTTATAAGGGCCCCAATCTCCACAGAATCCACATGACTTCTATTTCGTGATGTCAACCTTTAACACTGGTTCTGGTGGTTATCTGCCGAGTGTCTCCACTCCAAAATCACTATTTGTTCCCCCCTTTCTATATTCTGCTCATTAGAAACAAGTCACTAAATCCAGCCCACACTAAAGAGGAACTAAGCTCCATTTATTTCCTGGAGGAGAAAAATCTACTTGTACTGAAATATCCCTTTTCCCCTATTTATTCAATCACTTGTTTAATTGTTATAGATTAATGGGCATCTATTATAGAATATACTTTTAAAAATATGCCACTATTTGTCTACGTTAAGTGCCCCAATGGCTTTCCTTTATGCTAAATAAAACCCAAAAACCTCCGGCAAAGCCAGGATACCCTCTCCCACACTCCCCTCCCCAGCCCACGGAGGCACAGTTATCCTAGCCTTTGCTAGAACTTGTCATAGTGTTCCCCTGTTCACACTTCGGGATTTGAAGCTGATTGGCCTCTGCCGGGAAGAGTCTGATCTCTGACCTTCCCATTCATGTCTCAGCTTAAAACATCAACTTTTCAGGGAAGCTGCTCTTGCGGACCTGCTCCACGGTAGCCCTGGTTACATTCCTGTCCCTCTGATAGCACCTGCTGTGAGTGGGAATGATAATTATTTCAGTGTATTGGTTTGTTGTGTGTTCCTTGTCCTCCCTCCCACTAGAACACCAGCGCTGTGAGAATACGAACTTGATTTCTCGGTCTGCAGCACCTAGAGTAGTACCTAGCACAGGAGCGGATGGATGGATCTAGATGAATGTGCACAAACAGAGGAAGGAAGAGGAGCCCCGGGAGACCTGAGACAGAAAGATGGTTTGGGAAAACTCAATAATAATTGAGGCAGGAGGCAAGCAAGACTTCCATTCTTTTCTTTTCTTTTTAATTTGGGGGGGTGGAAAGAGGGAGAGGGAGAAGCAGGCTCTCTGCTGAGCAGGGAGCCTGATGCAGGGCTTGATCCCAGGACCCTGAGATCATAACTTGAGCCTAAGGCAGATGCTTAACCCACTGAGCCACCCAGGCGCCCCAAAGAAGACTTCCATTCCAAAGGCTTGTAATTTGCTGACCGGGCTATGGGGGGCAGAGGCTCATGATTCTCTCATTTCTGAAGATGCTTCCCTTCTTACTTGAGGACCATGAATCCCATACTCTGGCTGAGGGATGTGCCTGGAGTTAATCAATGCAGGCACATCTATAGTGTACTAAGATGGTGACTAGTTTCCAGAGATAATCAGCTGTCCTCAGGGCTCTGGATCCCCTCGCGACTTTGGCCAATCCTTCCCTTGGCCTTGCAGTTCTCTGCCCTTACTCAGGACTCACGCACACCAGAGACAGAAGACAAGGGGGGAGGGAAATGGCAAGGACAGAGATTGGTGTCATCCGCCTCCCCCTTCATCAGGACCCAAGCTCTGCTCTGTCTTCAGACCCGACAGCACTGTCTTGGCTTCTCTACAGAACAAAGCAGCAGGAACACCATGCCCAACCACGGGTCCTCATTGCCTGCGACTCCTGGCTCACCATGCTCAGTCTTGACAGCATGCCCATACTTCACAGAAAACAATATTATTAACAAAAACTGTACTTCAGGGGGGCTCGACAGAGAGAGGAAGCCAGAAACGAGGTAATAAAGCATGGGTTTCAATTCCATATGAAACCCTTGTGGTTTCTGAGTACACATTTAATCCTGATCTTTTAAAAGAGTGTAAAAGTCGGACACTGGACAAGAACACTAGCCTCTCCCAGGCTAACAGGTGCAATGGGTTATTAACAGCTCACCAATCACTATCAGAGTATTCTCTAGAAAGTGTCTGCCTCCTTGAGATGCCCTGCTTGTATTTGACTCTCGGCTTTACACATTCCCTTCCTTCTGGATATAATATTCCTGGTCTCCTCTTTCTTTTCCATACTATGGATCTCAGCACAGTGTCCCCTGCAGAGGTTTTTTGGTGACACTTGTAAGAACCAATAATAACAGGACCCTTAATTTCTCCTGTCAGGCAAGCATCACTTTGTTAGGCATGTGTGTGTGTGTGTGTGTGTGTGTGTGTGTGTATGAGAGAGAGAGAGAGAGAGAGAGAGAGTTAGTTCTAGCTTCCCTGCTGCATTCAGAGTTCCTTGAGGGTGGGCGCTGATATGATGTGTTTATCCCCAGCTCCAGGATGGAACTCTCAACTCAGTAGGCCAACAGGCAGAATTAATCAAGCCCTTGACTATTTAATCAAAAGATGATTAGGAAATATTTTTGAATTTTTGCTTTCAACAAATAAGCTCTTCAAAGGAAGGCATTCTTAATCACAAGAGGGATGTTTTGATGCACTGGCGGCAGTTAATATCCAAGTATTTGCTGCTATTATGTCCTTAGTACAAATCCCTAAAAATCACAGAATGCTTCTAGCTTCTACTGCATCAGGGTTTCCGAATGAACAACCACTCTAATCAGAATGGCTATTACGGTTTTGTTTTGCTTTTTAAGATTTTTTATTTATAATTTTCCCTAGTTTTATTGAGATGTAATTGACATGGGACGTTGCATTAGTTTAAGGTGTACAGCATAATGGTGTGATACATGTGTATATGATTTATTGCTTATTTGCATATTTGGTGGGGTCTTAGCTCCTTCTAATGGACTTTTAGCCTCTCGGTTTCCAATGAAACAGAGCTGAAGCAACCAGACAGAACTCTGGACTCTTCTACTGTAGAATATTTAAGAGAAAAAGAAATTACAAATTTAAAGTTGATCAATCAGAATTCTTTGCAAGGGCTTCTATCTTTTTTCCCTCTTTCAACCCTTAACCTACTAGGGCAAATTAAAACAAACAAACAAACAAACAAACAAAAAAACCTGAGAAATCCTGTACTTCCAAGTTGTTATTTACCTAATCAATGTTCCTATAAAATACAAATTTTCCTTTTTTCTACAGGTTTTTTTCCAAGTTTGCTGCATTATTAACTGAAAATGATATTTTATGAGGAAAAACAAAACAAAACAAAAATCACAGAATAGAGTCTCTAACTTTATAATGCACGTCAATAGGAAAATAGAATTTAAAACACAGGCAGCTTTTCCAGAACAAATCCATTCTGTTTACTGAGGTCTAACTTATTAAATATTCTTCCCATGAAATTGGGAGACCATCACTTGTCCTTTTAAAGAAGAAAAGCTACATAATTAGGTAAGCAGAGAGAGCAGCTTGCTGAATAATGCATAGTTTTTAGTATTAACAACTCAACAGCTACATCCATACTGGTTCTAATAGTTCACATAGCACTTGTTACCTTGGCAACCCCATGAATGATAACAATTGCATGGAAAAAAATGTTGTACTTGTTTCAATATATCCTATGATACTAAGGTCCTAAGAGACCTGGGAGGCTGTTCTATGTGCTCAGTCTGGGAATGCCAGATTATCAAAATCAGTGACCCAGAGACCTACTTCCAGGAGATACCCTGAGTAAAATGTCAAAAAGATTGGGGGCAGATGGTTGGGTCCAAGAACACCAGAGACCTCACAGAGACATAGGGGGCACATGAATGTCCAGAAATCTGGATTGAGTGGTGAAACATGGGTTCAAGAACAGTAGGGAATGTTTTGTTTGATGCTAAGCCAAGATGAAGACCCTGAACTATCGCCAGGGCACTTCTCAGAACCATGGACAGCAGTCCGCAACTACAAGAGCTGGGTGATGGGGGTCCACCATGCCACGAGCAAGAAACACAGGGCAGTTATGATGAAGGGTGCCTGGCATCCACATGGCACACCTCGGCGTTCAAGGTAAGTGAGGTTCGAGAAGAGGAGACAAAATGGTTTGGGACCTTAATATTCCCAGGGATGTGAGCCAGTAAGGCCACGTGTCTCGTGACAAAGGGCTGACTAAGCAAGGTCCCATAGGCATATATAAAAACATCTATGTCTTCAGTGAATACCACTAAAGGTAACATGCATACACATAAGTTGTCCAAGAAAAGTCTTCTATATGAAGGCTCTTTACATCATCCCCCTCAGAGATAAGGGAAGATGTTGAACATAATAGCCATACTTCCCCTTCCTTCAGGTGGGAAGAAATCAATAGAAGATCCACTAATAATGACAGTAATAACCTTTATTTTCCATGGATGTTTTTTCTAAGGTGCTCATTGCAGATTTGCAACTTCAGAGGGTTGAATGGCTCACTCCGGAAATGCCCTCCACATGAGCACATGAACTCCATGTGTCCACACGGAGCGTTTCTCAGACTCCAGGGGGTCTGGATTCCGATGTTCATTCCAAATGCATATTTCAGGGCTCTGGGTCCAGATATTTTAGTAAACTTGCTTAGAGGGGACCCAGATATCTGTATTTTCATGAGTTTCTAGAGGGATTTCTGATGTGTGCTAAGATAATTTTTTTAATTTGTCAGTCTATCCATGAAGTTTGACAAATGGTAGAAAACTGAACCCAAAGTTTTATATAATGAAATGTTTCTGTTGGGGGAGGAGAAGAGGAACATAGGGAAATAAAGTCCAACAGTAAAAAACAACATGCCAAAATAAACCTTATTATCCAATTCTCAGTCTTTGCACGCAATTAAAACTGCTATTATTAGTTTCTCAGATACCCTTAGAAATACCTTATGAATATGCCAATATTATAGCTCATACATGCATGCATACACACCCCCTTGAAAATGGCAGGGGGTAGAAAAAGAATGGGGATATACTTAAACATTGTCCTGAACCTTGCTCTTTTTTATTAAAATATATCTAGCAGCACCTGGGTGGCACAGTGGGTTAAGCATCCAATTCTTGATTTTGGCTCAGGTCGTGAACTCAGGGACCTGGGAAGGAGCACTCAGCAGGAAGTCTGCTTGGAATTCCCTCTCTCTCTCTCTGCCCCTCTCCACCACTGCTCATGCACTCTCTCTCACTCTCTCTTTCTCTCTCAAATAGATAAATAAACCTTTAGAAAATTAATAAAGTAAAATAAGTCTACAGGACATTATTCCATAGATACACATATAGGTTTCCCTCATTTTAGAAACTGTTGCACCTAATTCTATGAAAGAGAATATATTTTACAATATATAGCCATAATAAATAGCTTCTAACTCACTGCTGATATACAGGTTGTTTCTAGCATTTGCAATTACAGCCATGAATGATGTCTCCTGACATTTCACAACTCCTGGTGCATGTAATGATATGAATGGATGATTCTAGACACTTCTCCAGTGAAGACATACAAATGGCTAGCAGACACATGAAAAAATGTTCATCATCATTAGCCATCAGGGAAATTCAAATCAAAACCACATTGAGATACCACCTTACACCAGTCAGAATGGCAAAGATTAACAAGGCAGGAAACAGTAAATATTGGTGAGGATGTAGAAAAAGGGGGACCCTCTTATACTGTTGGGAGGGACGCAAGTTGGTGCGGCCACTTTGGAAAACAGGGTGGAGGTTCTTCAAAAAATTAAAAGTAGAGCTGCCCTAAGACCTGGCAATTGCACTACTGGGTATTTACTCCAAAGATACAGATGTAGTGAAAATAAGGGCCATATGTACCCCAATGTTCATAGCAGCAATATCCATGATAGCCAAACTGTGGAAAGAGCTGAGATGCCCTCCAACAGACCAAGGGATAAAGAAGAAGTAGTCCAGATATACAAAGGAATATTACTCAGCCATCAGAAAGGATGAATACCCAGCTTTTGCATCAACATGGATGGGACTGGAGGAGATTATGCTGAGTGAAATAAGTCAAGCAGAGAAAGTCACTTACCATATGGTTTCACTTATTTGTGGAGCATAAGGAATAACAAGGAGGACATTAGGAGAAGGAAAGGAAAAGTGAAGGGGGGGCGGAAATCAGAGGGGGAGATGAACCATTAGAGACTGTGGACTCCAAGAAATAAACTGAGGATTTTGGAGGGAAGAAGGGTGGGGGGTTGGAAGGGCCTGGTGGTGGGTTTTAAGGAGGACACGTATTGCGTGGAGCACTGGGTGTTGTACACAAACAATGATTCTTGGAACACTGCATCAAAACCTAATGATGTAGTTGATGGTGAGTAACATAGCAGAGTTAAAAAAAAAAAAAGAAAGAATGGATGTTCCCGTATTTCCCTGATGACAAGAACACGTCACAGTCATTACTAGTGGATCTGCCATTCTTGGCAATTGGGGCTGCATGCCAGCACACGTGAACATTTTGCTGATAGCTCCAAGCACATTGGTCCATCTACCTCTCTGCCATTTATGCCCTCCTACTTCTCTTTCTTTGGTAAGAGATGAGAGAGACCCTTTTTCTCTTCTAAACCTCTATGTTTTGACTGCCCCTGTTTTTCCCATCGTACTCTCTTCTTCATTCTAAATGTGCCTTAGTCATTGGCTTGACTGAAGCACCTCCCAGTAAGCCATGGTTCTCTGTGGTGTATGCATGGGCTGTGTGGCCACTCTGCTCCTCTGTTCAAAGAAATCTGAACATACAATACATAGGTATGATATACATGCAAGGAAGGAAAATAACAGTGTCTTCCATCACTGGGCTTAAGGGGCTCTCTTTTAGATTCTAACGAACACTGAGATTTTTAAATAATGTCCGGATGTCCCTTCCGAGGTGACATTAGAAGCTGAGTAATAATACTGCTGCATTGTACAAATACCAGTGTGACAGAACATTCGTATGCCAAACACGATGGCTTGCATTAACCTACACGCGCTGGAGGTGTGCACAATGTTTTAAGATCCTGAAAAACATGTTTCTGTTCACCATCCCAGTTTTAAGCCTAGAACATATTCAACGCAATTTAATGTCCTATTAATCAATAATGCCTGTTGAACCTCCAAAGGAGAAATGTGCCATTTTAAGTGTTTCTCTTTATCCAAGAATCACATATATCTTAGTGCACATAGATTTCTTTCTTTAGAGTGACAATTTCCATTTGAAACGGCTTCAGTGAAGAGCTTTCCCTGCTTTGCTTCTCTCTACTGTGAAATAATTCAGAGTTTCTGGGTGCTCTGTTTTTTTAAGCAAGCAGCCAGGAAGGATGAGAAAATAATTCGGCACAATGAATTTTCTTGGCAAAATAATGTATTAGCTAAATGGTGTAGAGTAAATCACCTGTTACATCTGCAGCTGGTTGAAGGCTCTATACAGTAAATGACAAAAATAAACCTCGGTGGAGACTTTTCAATATTCTGCCATGTGGCTATAGATTTCAGAGTTTCTTCCTGTCAGTTTCATGCTGTATTTCTTTACAAAACTGACAGGCAGCTCACAAGGCAAGAAAATGTTAGGATAGGTGACTGGTGGTGAAACTGGATAGGAGCTTTCCTTCGGGGGGATAAAACACTGTTTCTGAGTGCACAAAGAAAGAGACAGAACTTTCAGGAATGAGTGAACCATCTCCCTCAGCCAGACTGCCTGCATTCGTGTCTGCCTCTTATTTGCTCTATGGCCCCAGGTGGATTCTTGGCCTTTGCCTGTGCCTCAGTTTCCTCATCCACCAGAAAACCCTCCAGAGGCTATTGCAGGGGTGGATGAGCAATTACAGAGAAAGCACTTGGGACAGTGGGTGACTTTGCCACTGGAACAGTAAGAGTGGGCTTCATGGAGCTTTCTGCGTGGTTTTGGGGTCTCCGTGTCAAAAGACCTCTAGAGTTATGGCCTGATATTGTTGTTTATTAAGTAAGGGCTTAAGAGTTCTTCAAATAGTGTTGTGAAGAAGCATTAGCACTAACAGTAATTTGAACACATGGATAGAAACAGAAAGATGACTTAGAGAGGAAAGAGGATACGAAGGCAGACCCACTGCTCCCTTGTTAATCATGATCCTGGCCATTCAGACCCCATTCACAAACATGTTTGCTTCTCTCTGGATTTGTGACCCAAACCCTCTCCCCCAAGCTAACTTTCCCAGCAGGCTGTTCCACCTGCTTTCTCACTCAACTCCTCCCAGCTACCGATGGTTACCTCTGCATAAAGGAATGGTGCCTTTGAAAGGAAGTCACTCCCGGGCCCCTGGGTGGCTCCGTTGGTTAAACCACTGCCTTCAGCTCAGGTCTTGATCCTGGAGTCCCAGGATAGAGCCCCGCATCGGGGCTCCCTGCTCAGCGGGGAGTCTGCTTTTCCCTCTGACCCTCCTCCTTCTCATGCTTCGTCTCATTCTCTCTCTCAAATAAATCAATGAAATATTTAAAAAAAAGGAAGTCACCCCCAAAATTCTGGCTTCAGGCAAGTGATCAGAACCACCTGGGAGCCCCCAGAAGGAAAACCAGAGGTGGTGGGGGGACTTCGAGCACAGAACTGTTTTCTACCCAGATGAGGGAAACACACACACTTATTTGGAGGAAAGGAGGTCAGAAAGAAACTCACATAGTGGACAACAACCTCGGAAACAGGAGATAGTTTTTTGTTTATTTTTTAAATGGGTGATAAGAAAGGCCAGTTTGGAAAACCAAGTCCTTAAAGAATGCGACTAGTTGCTGAGCCCCACAAATAGGACAGCATCAAGTGACCAACACTGGCCAGACCCTACCATCCAGGGGAAGCAAGCTCTACAGATGTTTCCCTCGTGAACATAGTCTGGTGGTCACAGGAAAACTCATATCGGTATCGTTTTCAAAATGCAAATCTTATGTGAACTTAAATGAGAAACTCAATTTAACCAAGAAATCAACTTCGTTATATTTTAGGTGGGCTCTCCTTAGAAATGGCTCTCAAGTAATCTTATGCTTTGTTTGGAAGTTAAAGAACTCTGGGAAAGAGCAAGAAGTTGCTTGTTATCTCGATGGCCTGGGAACCACGCACCCCTAGCCACGCAGGAGCCAGCTTGCCTAGGGCACCGGATTCTAGATGGAGAGGGAGAGGGGCTGCCAGAATTACACCGGCTTTGACTCCGATGCAGTCAGCTATAAATAATAATAATAATCCGTCCTCACTATGGAGAGGTGTATATGGCCATGAAGAACCCAGCTTGGCAAAGAGGAAGAACAGCCTTTTTCTCCATAATAAACAGAAAAAAAATTCCTTTTTATCTTCAACCTCAGCAAGAGGGTCAGCGGGTAAACAGCAATTATATTTTTGTTTTCTACACACCTCTGAGGCAATCAAACGAATCAAAAACGCATTTGGAGCCCGTCTGTTCCCATCCTGTCTCCTCTATCTCATCTGACAGAACAGAAACCCCTCGAAGGCAGGACTGTTCTGCCGCAAAACTGAATCTGAACGTCGTCCATCCTCGGTCAAAGTCCGAGATAAAAGCGAATGAAAGTTTCCAGTGACACGTGCTCCTGGGAGCAGGAATCACATTGACAACTCTGCATCTTGTCACACTCGGGGCCGACCTCCCATCTAGCATACGCTCCATGAATATTTACAAGTGAGACGCTGAGTCCCTTTTAGTGGAATGAAGCATGAAAGGGTCCCTAAAGATGGAGCAGGCTGGTGCTGATCTGAAACACGCTGGGGGCCTTCCTTCCTCCTGGAGCTGCACCCCGGCCCCTGCCCTCCTTTACCTCCTGCCCCCACCGGCAGACACCTGCTCGCAGGAGGATTTCTAGGAACCGGGGCCTCCCGTGGAAGGCCCGCAGGTGAGAAGGAACACCAGCGGCAGCCGTTCAAACCCCAGAGCGCCAGACCCGCAGGAAAACCTCAGCCTTCCCTTCAGCCTCCCTGCAGGCCTCCGCCGCCCTTCCCGGGACCCCTCACGGGCCACGGGCTAACACACAGTTCCATTCTCAGAGCTCACAAAAGGCTGAGCCCCAGAGGAATAGGTCATTTGCAGCTCCCAGGCTTCCCTGCGGGCCTTGCTTTGTGCCCCAGAGCCAGAGGTGGGTGGGCACAGACCTCGGAGGGCAGTGAGAGAAAGTGCTCACACTGTGCAGCCGAGCCCCAGGTAAATGTCAGGAGGCACTGATGAAGAGCACAATGAATCCAAGAATTGTTACTATTTATTGTTGCATTAAACTGTCAAGAGCAGACGTCTCAATATGTTTAGATGAATGATGGAAGAGATTTTATATTTTATTTTATTTTTTTTTTTTAGAATAGGCACTGTAGCCTTTTTTTTTTTAAAGATTTTTATTTATTTATTTGACACACAGAGAGAGAGATCACCAGTAGGCAGAGAGGCAGGCAGGGAGAGAGAGGGGGAAGCAGGCTCTCCGCAGAGCAGAGAGTCCGATGCGGAACTCGATCCCAGGACCCTGAGATCATGACCTGAGCCGAAGGCAGAGGCTTAACCCACTGAGCCACCCAGGCGCCCGAGTTTTAATATTTTTAAAAATGTATGCTCTCCTCCCTGTCAAGGAAATCACATTCTATGCAGTGAGAGCTTTCTGAAGATTGGGAAAGCATTTCTTTTCCTGTTTTATACCAGGCTGTTGTTTTTTTTTCTACCCGGAAATTGATATTTTAAAAATTTACAAGGAAATGATCCATTCAGGGAGCTCCTGCTTTGTTTTTGCAGAGACAGAGGGCCTGACTTAGAGGAGTGTAGGTGTACAAGCTCTCCCTGGTGGGAGACGGATCTGGAACAGCCGCCCTGCTCAGGACAGCCCCTCCCCCTGACCCTCCCCCTCACAAGAGAAGGCCAAAAGAGCTCCTTCCAGAATGTGTGGGCCACCAGGGCAGATCTTCAGCTGCCACCGGGACGGTGGGACCAGCGTTTCAAATCATTGCAAATCTGCACTTGATGACAAGTGGTCACTGTCCTAAGTCTCCTGGTGTCCCTGTCCTGGGCTTCTCCATGGCCAAGCAGGTGGAGAAGGTTAACTCCAGGCGCTGGAAGGGTCTGTAGGGTCTCTCCCACTACAAATGACTGCTGGGCCCCTGCCTGTGGTTGCGAGATGGTCTCGCTACCACCCTGGCCTCAGTCCCTTTCCATATCGGATTGAATCGTAGATGGACATCAGAGTGGAGGTGGGCCTTTATGTTTTCTCTCCCAGGAAGCTGGAATCTGAACTCAGAGAGACAAATCATTCTCTCTGGGCAAATCATTAGCAAGTCAATCAGAGCCCAAGGAAGAGCCCCTCAACTGTCAGCGGACCAGGGAGAAAAAGCAGAGAGATCCTGTTCTTCAAGCAGAGGAGAAATAAAGGTAGAAAGGAGAGAGAGTGCGCGTACACGCGCACCCAGGGAAGGCAGGGGCAGAGGGTGAGGGAAAGAGGAAAAGGGAATCCCAAGAAGACTCCACCCCCAGCACAGAGCCTGACACAGGGTTTGATCTCATGACCCTGAGATCATGACCTGAACCCAAACCAAGAGTCGGACTTTTAATTGACTGAGCCACCCAGCCGCCCCATTCCTTCTTTTCTTGAAGGTGATTGCCTTGGTGCATGTTGTGGATTGAATTGGGTCCATTCTCTCCTCCCCAATTCATATGTTGAAGCCCCAACCTCTGTTGTTAATTATTGGGAGGTAGGGTCTTTAAAGTGATAATTAAGGTTCAGTGAGGTCATAATGGTGGGGCCCTAGTCCAATCTGAAGTCTTTAGAAGAGGTGGAAGACATACCAGGAATTCACACACACATGCAGGAAAAGTCAGCTGAGGCCATGGTGGGCGAGTGGCCATCTAAAAACCAAGGAGAAGCCTCTGGGAAAGCAAACATGGCGGCCCCTTGTTCTTAGACTTCCTGTTTCCAGAACTGTGAGAGAATTTTCAGTTGTCCAAGCCCCCCAGTCTGGGGCATCTTGTTAGGCCAGCCAGTGTGTCCCGAGACACAGCAGAGCAGAGTATGGTTCACATACCCCCACCCCCACCTTGGCTTCCCATGGCTAGAGGCCATGTCCAGACTTGCACCAAAAAGTGCTAGCAACTGCCTTCCTATAAACACTGGATTTTACCTTTTGATCTAATTTCTGACTCCAGAGAATCTAAATGCTCCATGACAAATCTGAAGGGAGTGGGGGAAATGGTGCCGAAATAATGTTTCTCAGGAGTGATAATAAATCCAAAATACATGCTGCCACACTGACTCAGGGGTTGTGTTCACTGTTCTGAGCTCTCAGTCAGGTATTTCATGATAGCCTCTCTCCTGTCACTTGGTATAAACACAGGCTCACTGGATGAGCCAGTCGAGCCTCAGAAGAGTGAAGCCCTATGACCCTGCAATTGCACTACTGGGTATTTACCCCAAAGATACAGATGTAGTGTCAAGAAGGGCTATCTGTGCCCCAATGTTCATAGCAGCAATGGCCACAGTCACCAAACTGTGGAAAGAGCCAAGATGCCCTTCAACAGACGAACGGATAAAGAAGATATGGTCCATATACACTATGGAGTATTATGCCTCCATCAGAAAGGATGAATACCCGACTTTTGTATCAGCATGGATGGGACTGGAGGAGATTATGGTGAGTGACAGAAGTTAAGCAGAGAGAGTCAATAGTCATATGGTTTCACTTATTCATGGAGCATAAGGAATAACACGGAGGACGTTAGGAGAAGGAGAGAAGTGAGTTGGTGGAAATTGGAGGGGGGAGATGAAGCATGAGAGACTGTGGACCCTGAGAAACAAACTGAGGGTTTTAGAGGGGAGCGGGGGAGGCAGTTGGGTGAGCCTGATGGTGGGTATTAAGGAGGGCACAGATTGCATGGAGCACTGGGTGTGGTGCATGAACAATGCATCTTGGGACACTGAAAAAATAAAATTAAATTTTTTTAAAAAGTGTGATGCCGGTATCCAAAGGGAATGACAGTTGAGACAGTTGAGACAGGTCTCTGAAGTTGGATACTGGATAGTTCTGGTCCCAGGAGGACAGACTCATGAGTTGTTCCTCTTAAACAGGACGTCTTTATCCAGGCTCTGCTCTGGGGGCTTGTACTTTCCCACCATTTATGAGGATACTTCCTCCCTCTGCTCTTCAGATGGCAGCCTGAAGCCTGACTAAGGGAGCTCTGGTTCTTGTCCCATTAGTCATGCTTCTCCTGTCCTTGAAGTAATGGCCACATCTGCCTGTGTGCGCTCAAAGGCAGTGGTGGTAATATCCTGAATGGAACCGTTCACTCATTCACAGAAGTGCCCTGCGTGCTGGCCCGAGGCAGGGTTATGCCAGCCGAGATGCTCAAGGATCAAAATTCAGGCAGGTCCTTCTAATGCCAATGAGAAAGTGGAATTTCAGCCAGCTACCTATTTGAAGAGTGCAATTCAGGGTTTAGTGTAAGAACCTGTGAGCACCACCTTGATCAGTAAATTCTTGTTGAAGCGTCTGATGGAGTTGGGCCTCAATAGCCACCATGTTCAACTCCAGACCTGCCCCCTGTGACAACGGCCATGCTATCCACACAGGAATCCTAAAATCAAGAGACCTGCTTTCAGGCTGTCGCTCTGCCACTTACTAGCTACGGATCCTTGAGACACTTATTTCATGGAATCATAATTTAAGAGCATGAGTTCTTGAGAAAAATTATGCGAGTTCAAATTTTTGAGATAAGATGATCTGACAAGAGGCCATTAGTTCTCCCAGGTCAACTCCTTCAAAGACAAAGATGAAGAGAGACACTAAGAAATAAATAGTACTAGACTAAAAGGAGTCTCTTTGCTCTTAAGATGTTTTATCTATGGCTACTACTTCTACATAACTGATGAAGATTAATAATTACCCTACAAAATAAATGATGATTAAAAATAAGTATGTCAGGGGTGCCTGGGTGGCTCATTTGGTTAAGCCTCTGCCTTCGGCTCAGGTCATGATCTCAGGGTCCTGGGATCGAGCCCCGCATCGGGCTCTCTGCTTGGTGGGGAGCCTGCTTCCCCCTCTCTCTGCCTGCTGCTCTCTCTGCCTACTTGTGATCTCTCTCTCTGTGTCAAATAAAGTAATAAAATCTTTAAAAAAAAATAAGTATGTCATGTATCAACACAAAAGTCCATAGAGGGGATATCATTCCCATTTCATAGAAATGGAAGCACAGAGAGGTAAAGTAATTGTTCTAAGGCTGCACAGCACTAATTAAACCAGGCAGTCAACCCGTCTCTCTGACATTAAAGTCCATGCTCTTAACCCTTTACCTTACTGCCTCTGGATGGAATATCAGAACATCTAGATCCCATTACATGCTAAGCCAGCAACTGGGCAAGTGACTCTGTTAGGTCTCTTGTCTTCCCTGGGTCTCATTCTCCTCAACTATTTAAAAAAAAAAGTGTTGGAACACACAATCTGCTGCAGGGAGGATGCTTGCCTCTTCCAAGTCTCTAGTCCTGGAATGGCATATTCTCCACAGTTCCAAATTCATGAGATATTTCCCTTGCCAATCAAAGCGACTCATCTCATGTGTCAGTAAATGGAATTTACTATGTATTCCTCTGTATACTGCTCCATATTAAATACATTTAAAGAATCGGGTGGGGCATGGGGTTGGGTGAGTGGGTAGAGCGTGTGTCCCTGGATCTTGGGGTCAGGAGTTCAAGCCCTACTTGGGGGGGGGGGGGTGGAGATTACTTAAAATAAAATAAAAATTAAAAAAAATAATTGGGAAAAATGCCACAAACCTAATTTGGGGATTGAGAAATTTGGGCTCTCATTTTGTGAAAAATGCTTTTATTACCTATCTAAGTGGATGCTGTAGAAAAATCCATATACGATGTTTAACAATAGCCCTGCAAACTGAAAAAAAAGAAACATTTTCTCAATTGCTTCAGTTTTTATACCTTATGGTCCATCTGTTGCCGTGGCACTGATTGTGGTGTCAAAACTGCAATTACTTACACTCAGGAACAATCAGGAAAAAGACCAAGGGAGATTTTGTCCAGGTCTCAATGAGCCATGATTACTCTACTAATTGTGGAACAGGAATTTTAAAATCAAAAGACCTGGCTTCAGGCTGTAGTTCTACTATTTACTAGCTATGAATCTTTGGGAAACTCATTTCATGGAATAATTTAAGAGCTTGGGTTCTTGAGACAAAGGATGTGAGTTCAAATCCTGGCTCTACCAGTTAACAAGGTCACAGCAGTGACCTTCTTTTAGCTGTAAATTGACAGGATGACCGCCTATCTCAGAAAGGTTGTTGAGAGGATTAAATGCAATACTGCATTTCAGAAAGCACTGAGCAGAGATCCTCCTTCCTATTTAGGGCTCAGAGTTAGCTTTCATGAATGATATCTGTATTTTAAATGAGTCCTTTGCTATGCAAAGTTCTATGCAACAGTCCCCTAAAATCAGGATACACATGATTGCAGTCCAAACCACATGGGGAAACCCAGACAAGTGTTTGGTGAACTAAAAACATCACGTTATTGTTTGGTTAACATATGTAATATGTTATTATAAGATGATGTTCTATTAACTTTTTAAAAATATCCACTGAGTGCTTGTAACATAAGAAGCATTGGGCTAGGCACTATGAGGACTAAAAATCAGACATGGGTTCTGTGCTGAAGGGGCTAATGTGAGAATCTCAGTGCTGCTGTTACAAGGTAGAAGGAGATACTGGGTGCTAAGTCAATCCTTTAAAAGGAAGTTTCTGACACGAGTGTTGAAGGACAGAAAGGATTTAGACATGGGAGTATGAGAAGGGAGAGAGAGAGAGAAAAGACATCCCCAACAAAGAATGATGAACAGAGGAGTGGGTGGGAGGTGCGTAATGAGAATGAAAATGATTGCAGATGTTAAAAAATGTAGGAAGAATAATTGACACACTTAGAATACAAATTATAAAGGGTTGGGGCACCTGGATGGCTCAGTCGTTTAAGCATCTGACTCTTGGTTTCAGCTCAGGTTATAATCTCAGGGTCATGGGATCAAGCCTCAACTTGGGCTCTATGTTCTGCATGGAGTCTGCTTGAGATTCTCTCTCCCGCTGCCCCCACCTCCTATAGGCTCACTCTCTCTCTCTCAAATAAATAAATAAACAAATATTAGAAGGGATTAAAAAGGAGGGCCCCTGGGTGGCTCAGTGGGTTAAAGCCTCTGCCTTCGGCTCAGATCATGATCTCAGGGTCCTGGGATGGAGCCCCGCATCAGGTTCTCTGCTCAGCAGGGAGCCTGCTTCCTCCTCTCTCTCTGCCTGCCTCTCTGCCTACTTGCAATTTCTGTCAAATAAATAAATGAAATCTTAAAAAAAAAAGAAGGGATTAAAAAGGAGAGTCTGGAGGGGGTAATATGCTAAGTGAAATAAGACAGAGAAAGATACCATGTGATTTCATTATGTGTGCAATCTAAAACTCAAAATAAATGAGCAAACAAAACAACAAAAGAGACACAGCTATAGATACAGCAGTAGTGGTGGTGGGGTTTGAGGGGTGGACAAAACAGGTGAAGAGGACCAGGAGATACAAGCTTATGGTTATAAGTCACAGGGAGGCATAGCATGGGGAATATGCCAATAATAGCACCATAACTTTGGTGACAGATGGTAACCCGTTTTTCACGGTGAGCATTTTGTAGCATCTATAATGGCCAAAGCACTATGTTGTACAGGTGAAACTAGTATTCTGTTAACATACTTCAGTTAACAATAAAACCTTTAAAACAAGGAGAGTCTGGGCCTGAGAGATCTCATAGAGAAGACTGGTGTTCTTAGACCTCTGCTGTTACCATTCTGTGTCCAGGTGTCAGAAAGAAGAAAGCCTACCGACTCACACATCAAGTTTATACTCATAAATCTCATCCTCAAAACCTTTCACAATCTCTCCTGAAAGACAATCTTAAATCACGCTACTCACCAACCACTTTTTTTGGTTTCCTCTGAAGACATCAAAAAATGTTTTGGCTATTTCTGTCTGTTTGTGTTTTGACTATTTCTAGTTCCTGGCTATTTCTCTCCATCATCTGTGTTCACATATCAGGTTATAATCCTTTCTTTAAATCCCAGCCCCAACAGCGAGTCTTCCTTGATGATCTTGACCTTATCAGTCTGTCTGCATGCTTCATTACATATTTATTTTATGAAAATGTAACATGAAGGAACTATCACTGACCTAGGAATAAAATGACAAGGTCTCCACTCTGATTGGGGACATGTTATTTAATGCCAGGGGATTCCTCTGGTGTAAAATGAAGGATTTGTGCAACCAAACCAACTCCCTTTCAGACCAGACTTGGCAAAGAAAGGTTATGTAGATATTTCCAAACAGTAAAACTTACATCCGAATATGAAGATTCTGTAGACATTGAGAGTAGGACATAAGATTCACCATAGATTGAGAAGACAAATTCCAAAGAGGGGTACTAAAAAAAAAATTTTTTTTAAGTTCTAACTGGCATTTCTGAAAAAAGTGTATGAGCCCTTCAAGAAATAGATCAAATGTGCTCTTCCACAAAGTTCTCCCTGACCTTCTCTCTCCTTCCTCTAGGTTGGAAAGAAGTCCATTTGCCTTTGTGTATAAACCGTCCTTTCTCTGTATCTTCCTGATGATAGGAACCCTTCTACCTTTGAGTAGAATTGTCATTTTCCTTCTAAGCAGTAACATCATTCAAAGAACGAACTTCTTTCCCTTTGTCAATTAACAAAATACCTTATATTTAGTCTTTTGTTCTGTCCATATGTATTCCAGGCACTGGCAATACAGCAATACAACACTGTCGATACAAAAAATGGTGACATTCCACTAACCCAGAGGTTCTCTGAGTGTGGTTCCTAGAGGAATAGCATGAGTACCACCCAGATACATCTTGGGAAATGCATGGTTTGGGGGCCTACTTCCGACCTGCTGTATCAGAAACTCTTCGGAGTAGGGTATCTGTACCGAAATCTGGGTTGTAATAAGCGCCAGAGGGGATTCTGATGAAGGCAGAAGTTGAGAACCACTGAACTCAAGGGAGAAACTCAAGGGAGAAAATCATAGATAGACAGACAGACAGACTTGTCTTCTTCACCACTGTATCCTCAGAACCTAGGACAGAGCCTAGCACAGGTATGTGCTCATTGTTATTTGTTGAATGAATGATGAGAAGTCACTTTAGAGGTAGTTCTTTGTTGAAAACAAGGTGTACTTTTGAGTTAAGACGCCGATTTTCCAGTATGACTTATAAATGGAGCCCTGAAACAATTTCAGGGTAGGAGTTTAAAAATCATTTGGAACAATGGAAGCGTCAATGGATTAAGTTTACAGTTTCCAAAGGTAATTAGTTTGAAGAACAGCCCTCATTTGGCTGTATGTTCTGATGTTGTTTACTTACTCTCAGAATACTTGGTATTTTGATTTACAGAAAGAATAAACACTTAAACATGCAAGATGTCATGCACATTTTTCTTCAGAGCCTATGCCATGTTACAAATTATCTAAAGTGTAAACGTTCTGGGAGCAAAGACAGCAATATAAAACGCAAGTTGCTCCAAGGTAGATCTGTAAAAATTATGTGTTGGTACTAGGAAATATACACAGGTTTCTAAGAGCTCTGAGTAATTCTGGGCCACTCAGCTAATAATAAATATTAGTTTACATGTCCTGGGCATTGAGCTACGTGCTTGGTCATTCTGGTTCTTTAAGAATGGGGTCACAGCAAACCATTCTTCCAGTTTGGAATGGGGGACTAAAGAAAATATGGGAGAACTACGGCAAAAAGCATACACTTACGGTCATGGCCTCTCCCTGCCTATTCATCGCCAGCATTCCTCAGCCACTCTGTTCCCCCTCCCAGGGTACCTTCAGTGTGGGGTCAGCAGGTACTAGCTCTGTTAGGGCAGCATGAAGATAGTAGATTTTCTCTAAAGACCATGCATATCTCATACCTTTTAACAGAGTGTACTCAATACATATGGAAACCAAGGACAACACAACAAAAGCACTTAAAGTCCATTTGTTCAGATCAATGATTCTTAAAGTGGGCTTCCAAGACCATGGACATCAGCCTAACCTGAGAACCAGTCGGAAATGCAAACTCTCCACTCCCACCCCAGAAATATTGAGTTTGGGGAGGGGAGGCGGTGAGGCACATCCATCTGGACTAACAGGCCATGGTTCCAGGTGGTTCTGATGCACAATGAAGTGTGGGCCCAAGGGGTCGAACACTAGAAGCAAAAAGGAAACTGACAGAGAAGCCACACCACCTTTCATGAACTTGACGATTTATTCTAACAGCCTCTTACAATCCTCCAGATGACTATTTTTAATACAAACACAATTACACATAAAATGTGCTAAAAAAGCCATGGCTTCTCTCTGTAAAGAGATGTGTGGAAAGGAGACCAAGGACTTGGGTGTAGTTTTCCAGAATGACACCAGCCTCAGCTCCCCTCCCCCACCCCACTTCACTGACTGCAGAAGAATCTCACAGGTGGGCATTCTGTTTCTTTGACTAGAAGTGAGACAGGGAAACTGAAGGACTCCATAAAAATCTGACTATTCCTTTTCCTGCTCCTATTCTTGCTAAGACCTGCACCTGTACCTCACTTTACACAAGCCTCATAATGCAAATAATGTATGTGTTCCCTGTAAGGGACCAGGAGTCAGTGATTTCTTGAGAACAGAGAACATCTAAGGAAGGACCAGGAGAGGATGAAGGTGTCATATGCGCATTCCAGCCACCAGAGCTAGACATCTCCACGCCAGGACCTCTGGCTCTAAGAGTGACACATGGGCCCTTGTCTTTGTTCTCACTGTTCCTGTATGCCTGAGGGGACCCGTACACCAGACCACTGCCCTCCACCAAACACCAGACCCCAAACAAAGATGAGACTCATGCTCCTTTTCTGAGTCTCCCAGATGTCCCATCTGTACCTATTCCCTCTGTCTTCAATAAACGCTGCTCTCACCTCCTACTGGCTCACATGTGACCAGGCCCCCCCAAGGCTGCTCCTGGAGGCCCCCTCTGGGCCCTTGGACCCGGCCTGCTGGCATCAGAGTGAAGATTTTACTGGGCGATGTAAGTTATCATTGGTCTCAGTGAATAGCTATGCCCAGCCTGTTCTGATGAAATAGTAAAGGTAAATGGGTGCTCTGTCTTATTTTGTAGCTAAACTGTCCTAGTCATTTCGGATCTATTCATTGGACTGTGATCTCATGCTACATGACACAATTTTTGGATGTGATTTCAAGGTTTGCCATCCCCTCAAAAGGAATATGTAGACTAAAATGATTCTCTGCTTAGGAGATAAGATGTAAACTCTGGAGAAATGCAGTCCTTAGAAATATAATGTGATCCACATCTGTCACTTAATTTTCCTTAAGTAACTGCATTTTTAAAAAAATCAAACGAGTGGGGCACCTGGGTGGTTCAGTTGGTAAGTGTCTGCCTTTGGCTCATGATCCCACAGTCCTGGGATCGAGCCCCGCATCGGGCTCCCTGCTCAGTGGGAGGCTGCTTCTCCCTCTCCCACTCCTCCATTTGTGTTCCCTCTCTCAATTGTTTCTTGCTGTCAAATAAATAAGTAAAATCTTTTTTAAAAAATGAAATGAATATTAATATTAAAATACATTTACTCCAGTGTATTAAAACTATTTTAGCATGTAAACTATAATTAGTGAGGTATCTTTACTTTTAGGTCTTCAAAATCTTGCATGTATTTACACATATAAGCCATCTCAATTAAAATGCTAAATTTTAACTAGAAATACTTGTTTCCTTTAAGCTTAAAAAAATCTGTCACTGCAAAAGGAGATCCTATATCCAAGTTGGTCCAAACATACTACAAAGGCTTTCAGTAGCCTAACTGGGTATCAGTATGTGTGTCTGTACGTATGTATGTATTTATCAGAGAGAGAGAGAAAGTGCAAACAGGGAGAGACGCAGGCAGAATGAGAAGGAGACTCCCCGCTGAGTAGGGAGCCCCCATGTAGGGTTAGATCCCAGGACCCTAGGATCATGACCTGAGCTGAAGGCAGATGATTAACAGACTGTGCCACCCAGGCATCCCTGGACATCAGTTTTTATGTTTTAATAAAAAATAAATAGAACTGTTTAAAAAAAAAAAAAAAAAAGGAAAACCACGGGCCCAAAACACTGAAACTTAGACCGACCTTCCAAGTCCAGGTAATAACCAATTAATTACGATTTCAATCTCCCCAGGAAGGTAGCCTTAACTGGGTCAGCCGGGACATTTTCCTTCCCATCAGCACCAGTGAGTCTGTCTCCTGGGTCCTCTCCATCCTGCTCTGGAATATAAGGTAATCTGCAGGATGAGATCCCTTGCTTTCCCCCAGAAAACAGCCTCCCCTGGAAGAATCCTTTTATTTTGCTAATAACTGTCTCCTTCAATTATCTATCAAAAATAAAAACAAAAACAAATAGGAAAACATTTTGTACAATTCCGGGGAGTGACTCTGTACTTGCTCATGGGGTGCAGCCTGATTCATGAACCCTTCAACAAAACCAATCAGATCTTTAAATTTACTTGGTGGGTTTTTCCTTAACAACTGAAAGTTCAATTTCTCAGTCAGGCCAGCTACATTTCCAGCACTCAGGAGCTGCCAGTGGATACTGGCTACCCTGCCGTGCAGCGCTAGAACACACCAGCATGGTTAAGAAATCTGGTTTTAGGGGCGTCTGGTTGGCTCAGGTGTGAGAGCCCAAGACTCTTGGTCTCATGAGTTGGTGAGTTTGACCCCATATTGGGCGTAGAGATTAGTGGAAGAAAGGAAGAGAAAGAAATAGAGAGAGGGGAAAGAGGGAAAGGAAGGAAAGAAGGAAAAGGAAGAGAAGAGAAGGGAAGGAAGAAAAGGGGAAGGAGGAGGGGAGGAATTAATTCTGCTCTGCCCTATCCTGTCCTGCACGCTTCACTTCTATCACCTGCTAAGTGATGGGGGCACCCCCCCACCCCACGTCTATTTCGACTTCTGAAGTAGCAGCAATACATTCTCAGCAGGTTCCTTCTCCCTCCAGGGCAGCGGCGGCTAGAGCATCGCACCAGTCCCCAGAAATCCGAAGCAATCTAAGCCTACAGGCTGGGAGTGGCTGGGCACATGTAATTCATACCCTACGGCCACAAAACGTCCCTGGCCATGAATCACTCCAGGCAGCACCGGTTAACAGGTTAACACCGTTAAGGACCAGGACCGTCGACACGGGGGCCGCTGCCTGTGGCTGCACCTGCCACCGCGGGGCCCGGAGCAGCTCTTCTCCCCCAAATACTTTCTGAACCGGGGTTGCTGCCGTGGTATGTCAATGAGCAATTGCTCATGAAACGTCTGAAACGTCTACACTTTTGTGCTGCTCTGCTCTGAAACGTCTACACTTTTACGCTAATGGTCCGCAATGGGATTTTAAACATGGCTTAAATAGACCGGAGGAAGACGAGAAGGACGGCCCTGGGAGACCCCAGCATCAGAACCAAGAACACGCCGCTCCGACCGCTTGCGGTTGGCGGTTTCCCGCCGGGCAAACGGAAGCAAAAGCGCCCCTGACTGACGTCAAAGGAGGCAGTCGCTCCCGGTCCCCACCGTGAAGCCCCTGCGGCCATCTTTACTGTGGTTAACCCGCGCTAAGCTTTCTCTGGCGGTCGTAGCGGTTCGCCATGGAAAGTCTTCAGAATAAGAGACGAAAAAGGAATCGTGCCTTTGGTGACAAGGAGCTGGCGGAGTTACCAAAGTCCAGCGGCAGAAAGCACTAGCTGAGGTAGAGAGGGGAGCGCGGAGGCGGTACGGAGTCCGCGGATGGGCGGAACGATTCGGTCGCGTCGCTGAGGTTTCCGCCCGGGGTCTGAAAGCCGCTTCCGTTGCTCAGCGGAAGTGTGGGTCGCCAGAGGACGACTCCGGGAGGGATCGGCTCTCCGCCGGGTGCCCAACCGGAATCATGTCGAGTTTGACGGTGAGAGATCCGGCGATGGATCGGTCGCTGCGTTCCGTGTTCGTGGGCAACATTCCGTACGAGGCCACCGAGGAGCAGCTGAAGGACATTTTCTCGGAGGTGGGTTCGGTGGTCAGCTTCCGGCTGGTGTACGACCGCGAGACGGGCAAGCCCAAGGGCTATGGCTTCTGCGAGTACCAGGACCAGGAGACCGCGCTCAGTGCCATGCGGAACCTCAACGGGCGCGAGTTCAGCGGCAGGGCGCTGCGGGTGGACAACGCCGCCAGCGAGAAGAACAAGGAGGAGCTCAAGAGCCTCGGGCCCGCGGCGCCCATCATCGACTCCCCGTACGGGGACCCCATCGACCCCGAGGACGCCCCCGAGTCCATCACCAGGGCGGTCGCCAGCCTGCCGCCGGAGCAGATGTTCGAGCTCATGAAGCAGATGAAGCTGTGTGTGCAGAACAGTCACCAGGAAGCGCGGAACATGCTGCTGCAGAACCCGCAGCTGGCCTACGCGCTGCTGCAGGCCCAGGTGGTCATGAGGATCATGGACCCCGAGATCGCGCTGAAGATCCTGCACCGCAAGATACATGTCACCCCGCTGATCCCGGGCAAATCCCAGCCTGTCTCGGGCTCCGGCCCCGGCCCCGGCCCTGGCCCTGGCCCCGGCCCCGGGCTGGGCCCCGGCCCCAATGTTCTGCTCAATCAGCAGAACCCTCCCGCCCCGCAGCCTCAGCACATGGCCAGAAGACCCGTCAAAGACATCCCTCCTCTGATGCAGACCCCTATCCAGGGTGGGATTCCGGCCCCGGGCGCCATACCGGCCGCGGTTCCCGGGCCGGGGCCTGGTGCCTTGACCCCTGGTGGAGTAATGCAGCCCCAGGTTGGAATGCCAGGCGTCGGTCCAGTGCCTTTAGAGCGGGGACAGGTGCAGATGTCGGATCCTAGAGCTCCTATACCTCGTGGGCCCATGACTGCCGGGGGCCTCCCTCCTCGAGGACTGTTGGGAGATGCTCCAAACGACCCACGTGGAGGGACTCTGCTTTCAGTCACTGGAGAAGTAGAGCCCAGAGGCTATCTTGGCCCGCCTCATCAGGGCCCCCCCATGCACCATGCCTCTGGTCATGACGGTCGGGGCCCTTCCTCACATGAGATGAGGGGAGGGCCGTTAGCAGATCCCAGACTGCTGATGGGAGAGCCCAGGGGACCCATGATAGATCAGAGAGGTCTCCCTATGGATGGTAGAGGTAGTAGAGATGCTCGAGGGCTGGAGACTCGAGCCATGGAGACTGAAGTCTTAGAGACACGAGTGATGGAGAGAAGAGGAATGGAGACCTGTGCAATGGAAACCAGAGGGATGGAAGCGAGAGGAATAGATGGAAGAGGGATGGAGATACGGGGCCCTGGCCCCAGTTCCAGAGGCCCTATGACTGGTGGAATCCAGGGACCTGGGCCCATTAGTATGGGGGCAGGTGGTCCTCAGGGACCTAGACAGGTCTCCAGCATTTCCGGGGTGGGAAATCCTGGAGCTGGCATGCAGGGGGCAGGCATACAAGGAGCGGGCATGCAGGGAGCAGGCATCCAAGGGGCAGGTATGCAGGGGGCAGGCATGCAAGGGACAGGCATGCAGGGGGCAGGCATACAAGCAGTGGGCATGCAGGGGGCAGGCAAGCAAGGTGGAGGCCAGCCTAGCAGTTTCAGTCCTGGGCAGAGCCAGGTAACTCCACAGGATCAAGAAAAGGCAGCTCTGATCATGCAGGTTCTTCAACTGACTGCAGATCAGATCGCCATGCTGCCCCCTGAGCAAAGGCAGAGCATCCTCATTTTAAAGGAACAAATTCAGAAATCGACTGGGGCTTCTTGAAAGGTTTTAGGAAGTGTTTGACAGTAGTCCTAAAGTTTTTCTGTAACATGGGGAATGGATGCAGAAAGCTGACTTCTGCATCCCCACAGTTGAATGGTTAGAGTTTCCTTCCCAGAACTTATTTTATCTTGTTGTCTTTGTTTGTTGTTTGTATTTTTAATAGGGGGGATAGGGGGAGGAAGGAGTGGGTCTGTTCACTTTTATTCACTGTAAATATACACAAATAACTCTGAACATGGTTATACCAAATAAGATTACAAAGAATATGCAGCAATATTAAAGGTGTCTACAATATGTTAACTACATTTTTTAAAATAACTGGTTTAAACAGTGTGAAAACTGCACGTAAAGACTGAACTATGACCTGTTGAAATGGTAATGTACTAAGATAGTTTAAGATTTTTGGTTGTGTAAGAAAATAAAGAAGTTTACCTCAGAATTATAAATTTTTTTGGTAAGCCATGGAAAATACAAAATCCTATTTTGGGGACAATGCTGTATTAGGTTAAGTATCATTTCAGTGTTTTGGAAAATATTTCAAAATATTAGTGCTAACTAACTTATGGTATTAGAATTGTTTTTGTTTAAGCTATGCTACCTGAACAATCCAGGAATGCATCTGGTGAGACGTTTCACTTATCCCACCATTCAGACACCTGCAGTATTCAGGCTTGGCCTTGAGTGGAACAATAGATTTAGCGGGGACAGGCCTGGGATCAGCCAGGTTACTGAAGGCTGCTCCCATGAGGCTCTGCTTCTCTCAATACCTTCCTGTTTCTCAGTAGTCTTCAAGCCCTGAATATGAATCTAAGTAATACCCTCATGTCCTTTCTAATGATTTCAGTGTCTCGGTAGCAGCTGATCTGGGTGAACTCTGCCCAGCATTAGACTTCTCCTAAGTTGCCGAAAGCTTTATGCATTAAAGTTCCCAGGTTCCTGGGGAGTAGCTTCCATGTACAGATGGTATCCATGTGGTCAGCCAGAGTCAGGACTTAAAAATCTTAGTCCCTCCAACACTTAACATGCCTTTCAGTTTTCTTATTTGCAGATCTACTTACTATCACCCTGTTACCAGAATAATTGAGACCCAGGTATGTAGAGAAATCTGCTCGTCTAGTTATTACTTATTTTGCTTTTTATAATAAAACCGTTTAGTCCTAATATATATACGCTGAGAGATTTAAAAGTAGGAAGGTGGGGCTTACCACATTTTCTGTAGAGCTACTACCTAATTCATTTTTAACCCTTGAAGATGTGGATGAACACATACAAATTTGTGCCATAGACCAAATTATAATTAACAGAAGCATAAACACCCAAATAACCAGGTGGTCTTACCCTGGAGAAGAAAAACCAATGTCTAGTAACAGGAAAAAACAACTAATACAAGGAGAGAGCTGAAACTTGGAAACTGAATTTTTCCCCTTAGGAGGTTTTTGCATCTTAAATGGGTACTTGACTCTTTTTTACAAAGTTTTCTTCCCCCGTGCTATTTCCTGCCACTTGTTTTACTCATATTTTTTATTGTTATTCATAATATCCACCTTGCCATGTTTTCTATATCCTTCCCCCCCATATTGGGGAGGATAACTCCTTTGCATGTATGATAGTTTTGGTTAATATTAATTCACAGAGTTGGCTTGATTACTTGGAAGTTACAATTGCTTTATTTCAAAACTTTTACTGAAAGGCTTTAACTGAAAACTTAGATGTTACGTTCTTTGTTGTAGTTAAATCTGCATTGTTCAGTGCAGACTGAATAAAAGGAATGTAAAATTGAGGATGACTTTAGTATCTGATGCTTACTTTTTTAAAAAATTTTTATTTTTAAATTTTTTTTAAAGATTTTATTTATTTATTAGAGAGAGAGATCACAAGTAGGCAGAGAGGCAGGCAGAGAGAAAGAGGGGGAAGCAGGCTCCCCGCTGAGCAGAGAGCCCGATGCGGGGCTCGATCCCAGGACCCTGGGTTAACCCACTGAGCCACCCAGGCACCCCTGATGCTTACTTTTAATGAATGAATTAATCAAAAGATATCTATCCATGGGTCTGAATACTTCTAAGTGAAAAAGGCAAAACTCCAAATAAGTAAATGCAGGAGTGGATAGAAATCCCTTTCTGAAATCCATTATCTGTGTAGTTCCACAGCTGAAATAACTATGAAGACATGTTACTCTGGTTGGTGTCAGCAGTAACATCTTGGTGTGTGCCCAGATACTAGGTCTCCTTTTGCTTGTGTCCCCCACAGAGAACTCCAGGTCCCAGGAAGACCTTACAGTCCCCTTTATAACTGACAGCACTTGCTACATTGCAGCCTACAATTTTACCACATTCTGCATTCCCCACTCCCTCTTTTCATGGACTGGGAACTCAGAACATGGACTGTCCCTCGTTTCCGTATTTGCTATGCCAACATCACAGGAGAGAAACGACGAGACATTCTGTCTTAAGGGGGAAATCCCATTTTCCCAAAAAAGATTGCACACAGAACAAATGAGCTATAACAAGGAGTTACGTGAGAAAATACTAGTAGCAGGTAACAGAAGCAATCTCCCTTGCTCTGATAAACCTTATAAAATAGGTTCTCCTCACTTCCAGTTCACTGAGTATCTCAGGACTGATGGACAGAGCCTTGTTTCATTTGATGGTGATCCCAGCAATGTGTGTGTGCTCTAATCAGAATCTTAGGTTTGTTACTACATGATCACTTGTTATAACCCGGAGCATCCTGCATTTTCCCAAATACGGAATCACAGATGCAATCGCAAAGTCTTTCATAGTAACAATACCTAAAGACGGTGGAGTGAAACAATGCTTTGCAAATGCCTCCTTAGGGCTGATTCCTCTCGAGCAGTGTATTTCTTAGGGAATAGGAAAAGGTCAACTTTAATCAGTGCCTGCCCATTAGCCCTTCCCCTCTTATATTTTTATTTTAAGAGTTATTTGATAAGCTATAAACCAGTATGAATCCCGCATGAAGGTAGACTTAATCCAAGTGAGATCAAGTATGACTTTTCAACACTTTCCAGAATTGTAATGGTAGAAAAGCATTAAAAACAGCAATAAAACAAGAAACCCCAAACCAAAAACCTTAGCATTATCTCAGTTTGCAAAGCATCTTGCTTTCCCAAGCTTTGATGGGACATTAACTAAGCACACATAACCTAATTTCCTACGGTATGTCAGGCCTTCCTCTTAGGTCTGACAAGGCCTAAGGATAATTATGCGCAGCAACCCACTGTGGGGGAGACTAAATTATCCATCACATCTCATGGTCTTTTCACAAAAGAGTGAGTCAGCCTCTGACTATATTGTCAGCTAATCTCTAGACAGACTTCTGCTTGGAGCTGGCTTTTCTCACCAGCCTTGTCAAGAACTAATTCATTGTAAGAAAATTAATATACTTAAAAAAATCATTAAGGCTATTAACTTTAATAGTATGAATATTATGATATAAAGGTTGTGAAAATATCTCATACATATGCATATTCCAAATCTTAACTAGATCTCCTAATATTTTCATTTGCTTTTACGCACTTCTAAACAAATGTTTAAGAAACAAATGTTTACTCCTTTAGCTGAAAATCCAGCTTTCTAAGTGTTCATTTACAAACCACCACCTTTCTCATGAGATGTTAACAGTTGGTATTTTTCTACCACAGTATAACCCTTATGTCAGTAAAGGGCCTATCTACACTGCATCAAAAGTGACATTGCGGTAGGATTATAAAAAATAACAAGCTCGGAAATGATCAAACACTGTACATAAAAACACTCAAGTATTACCCTAGAAAAAAAGCTGAAGTATTCGGTAAATGACAGTTCTTGATTGGCAGGAGTTGGTGTAGGTGCCAAAGGCAGGTAATTAATCATTAAAGAGTTAGACTAAAATGCACAATATTCTCAGCCGTAATTACTTTTGTATGAACCAGTATGCATTGAGTCTGCAAACATCATTCTAATGGGTCCCAAAGGTCAGTCATTTAAAAAAAGAATCTGTTTGATTACCAATTTGTTGTCTACCACAAAAGTAGAATAGATTATCTCTCAAACCTCAAGCCATGAAACCAGCAGGTTCCCCCGAAAACTATTTTGTCTCTGTACTTAATTACCTGTCTTACCCAAAATTCTGTCAGCCTTTCATTGCTCTGCTACCTGGAAAGACTATCAGACAACCTAGATATTTATGAATCTATCTCTTTATCCTTAGAAATTTCACAGAATGAGATACATCTGCTCTAACTTAGCCCCCAATCTCCTTTACCTTGAAGGTTCAATTTTAATAACATTCAAAACATGAACCACATTAAAAATTGTGTAGTTGAGTTTATAACAGGATGAAAAGGCCTCTATGGGGCTTGCTTGCTGCATTAACATCCATGAAATCATATTCTGTGTCCCAAACATTCCTCTTGTTCACATGTTAAAGAACACCGCAACATAAATGAGGAATTCAAACATTTCCAGACACCAACCTGGCTCCGCGAGGATAAGCACAACCACCACCTACTAACAGAGTAGCCTTCCTGTCTTAAGGCAAGCCTACATCCAAAATGCTTCTGTGTTTCTCCACTTGCCCATCATCACATGCTTTTCCCTCCTCACCATCCATTTCGTCAGTTTTGTTCTCTGGGAGCTCTAAATATCTTTGAACAAGGGACTTGGACCTGTGCCCTTGGGCCCATAAGGCCTGCAGATATTTAAGCCCAAGGGTTTCAAAATTTTGAAGGGTCACCATATACTCCTCAGTGGGGCCACAGGCCCAGCCTCTCCTATGGCCTTAACAGCAGGTGTGATTCACACACCTGTTGGCCAGTCCCAGGCATGCCTGGAGTTTACAGCTCCTGTTTTCCTCTGTGGGAAAACACCTCTGTTCAATTCGATAGAAATTTTTAGTTCACAAATGTGAACTAGAAAAACAGCTGGACAACAGGTCCAGCACATCTATTTCTGCCAAATTAACTAACCAAGCAAACATACAAACACCCAGAACAAAGAAATGCACCAAAAGAACCCAAACAAAACAAAACAAAACAAAAAGGCACAGCATTTTATTGCTCGCTTTTCATGAGATATACTGAACCAAGAAATACCCTATAATCCTAATCCAATGAGTACCTTCCTCCCACAAATGTTTCGTATTTTTAATAAATATTAAGCCAAAATAACTATTTTTCAATTCAAAATATAGTTCTAAAAAGAGAAATATATGTAATATTAAATGCTAATGGCTCTAGAATGGACATATATTTAGGATACATAGGGAAACAGGGTTCTTTGATGTCTTTATCTGTTACTAAGTAATTTTTAAAAAATTCCACCATGTAATTTCCACACAGAAGCCAACACTAATTACAAAAATAATAACAAAAAATCAGATCATGCCCTCCCTTATTTAAAACCTCTCGTGGCTTACATTGCTTTTAGAATAAAATCCCACATCCTTACCGTGTCCTATAAGGCCCTGAGACAACCCCACATCCCACCCTCAGTTTCCCGACTCAGGGCTGAAGCGGCTTCAAGCTGAGCCTCGTTTCCTGGAGTTTATGAACTCGTTTTCACCTCTGAGCTTTGTACTTGGCAGTTTCTCTTCCTCCGACCCCTCTCCTTCCCTAGGCCTGTGAGGGGTGAGTTCTTTCTCTATATTCAGGCTTCAACTTCCAGACCCCTTTCCTCAGAGGGCTTTTCCTGAACACCCCCAGTTAAAATGGTCTCCCCACTGTCGCTCATGTCCTCCTCCTGTTTTTAAACAATGGCTCTCTTACCTGAGCACCCCTAAACCATCAATCCATGCCTCCCAATCCTTTTGCAAAAGCCATCGTTCTGCACACAAGGCAAACTGGACGATGGCGGCTCATGAGTTACTCTTTGATATGGCCTCATGACATTTGTCCTGTCACTTGTGTCTGTTCCCACAGACACATGCTGGTTGTGTGACTGCTGGAACGCATAGATGAGGGGATGGGCCCAGGCAGACGGAGAGACATACAGACACAGATACGAGGTATGGACATATCTGTGGAATAGGGTTGCAAAAAATAAATAAAAAGTGATTTCTATGAAAACTGTTGAGGTTGGGGGTTGGGGGGGTGAAGAACTCCATTTGAGAAAGGCTTCATCTCTGCTCTTTTTCTGCTGGGCCCCATTAACTCCTATTGGTATTTTGCCTCTGAATAAGCCTGAGAAGCTTTGTTCCCATTTCAAGGGGAAGCATGGGAGTTTGTCCCTAGGCCCTCAAACACCTAATAACATCCCAGAAGAGCCAGATCCTGAACATGTTCTGGGACATTCGCTTCGAATAAACCTCAGCTGACTCCTGGGAGAAGGCCTGTTGTTCACCTGGCCCTCGCCTTTGATTGGACCCTGTCCTGGGTTCCTGGAGGAACATGGAACCTAGACCCTTTTATGATACAAACCCTTAGCCCCAAGCAATGTTGAGACTCATTTTCCTTTCTTCTCTAAGTCTCCCAGATGCTCTGTCTGCTATTCTCTGCCCCTCACTCACACTAAAAAACTCTCTTTCCACTTCCCCTGTGTGCATATGATTTCTGGCCTGTGTGAAGCCAAGGACCCTCTTGGCTGGTCCTGTAGGATCTTCTCCTGGATTCTTGCACCCAGCCTGCCTGCATCACGATGATGCATGCATATTCATGTCACCTGTGTTCATAAACCAGGTGATGCCCATTGTACTGTTTGTCATACATATAAAGGTAGAAATTGATATATTATTTAAATGGATTGAAAACATTTCTATGAGAACGATGGGGAATATCTTGAGAAGATTTGATAAAGGTAACTGGCTAAAAAGGGATTGTTAAATCTTGTGGGGGCAAGATAATTGAAAAATACTTAAGAAAAAATCTTTGAGGGGCACCTGGGTCGCTCAGTTGGTTGAAAGTCTCCCTTCGGCTCAGGTCATGATCTCAGGGTCCTGGGATCCAGCCCCACATGGACTCCCTGATCAGCAGATAGTCTGCTTCACCCTCTCCCTCTGCCCCTCACCCCTGCTCATGCTCTCAGGCACACACACACACGCTCTGTCAAATAAATAAAATGTTGAAAAAAAAAATCTTTGAAATCTAGGGGCACCCGGGTGGCTCAGTTGGTTGAGCATCTAACTCCTGATTTGGGCTCAGGTCATGATCTCAGAGTGGTGACATCGAGCCTCCCATTGGGCTCTGTGCTTAGCTGGGGTGGGGGACTGGGAGGGTTGGGGAGAGGAGTCGGCCTGAGATTCTCTCTCTTCCCCTTCCTGGTCCAGCTCAAGCATGTGCTTGCTCTCTCTCTCTCTAGAAAAAAAAAAAATTGTTTTTTGAAATCTGAAACTCACAATCCTAAACAAAGCATTATATCAAAACCTTCGATTTTTTTTTTTAAGATTTTGTTTATTTGACAGATCACAAGTAGGCAGAGAGGCAGGCAGAGAGAGAGGAGGAAGCAGGCTCCCTGCTGAGCAGCGAGCCCAATGTGGGGCTCGATCCCAGGACCCCAGGATCATGACCTGAGCCGAAGACAGAGGCTTTAACCCACTGAGCCACCCAGGTGCCCCAAAACCTTCGATTTTCTTGCAAAATTTTTTCAGAAAACGGAGGAAAAATTCTTGAGGAAATTAATCCGAATTTGGGTACCACAGTGCTTCTCCTTCCATCCCTGCAGGGAAATATACCAATGCAGCCTATACCAGACCTCCTCCTCCCACCCTGATGGGATGTCACAGGCTCCAGGGACCTGAGGTTGCTTTACATTCTCCCTAATGAAAATGTGTCTTGGGCCGGCAGCATCAGCATCACCTGGAAGCCTGTTAGAAATGCAGAATGTGAGGCCCACCCCAGACCTGCTGAATTAGAACCCATGAGAGCATATGTATTTTTCTCTGACTTTCTTTGCTTAATACATTCTAGTTCTGTCCATGCCATTACAAATGGGAACATTTCATTCTTTTTTAAGGTTCACTAATATTCCATTGCATATATACACCACATCTTCTTTACCCATTCATCAGGTGATGGACATGGGTTGTTTCCACAATTTGGCTACTCTAGATAATCCCGCTATATACACTGGGCTGTATGTATCCCTTTGATTTCGTATTTTTGTATTCTTTGCATAAATACCTAGTAGTGCAATTGCTGGGTCGTAGGGTGGCTCCATTTTAAACTTTTTGAGGAACCTCCATGCTGTTTTCCAGGGTGCCTGCTCCAGCTTGCATTCCCACCAACAGTGTAGGAGGGTTCCCCTTTCTCCGCATCCTTGCTCACACCTGCTATTTCCTGTGTTGTTGATTGTAGCCATTCTGAGAGGTGTGATGTGATATCTCATTGCGGTTTGGATTTGCATCTCCCTGATGATGAGTGATGCTGAGCATCTTGTCATGTGTCTGTTGGCCATCTGGATGTCCTCTTTGGGAAAATGTCTATTCATGTCTCCTGTCCATTTTTAATCAGAATTATTTGGTTTTGGGGTTGTTTTATTTTTTTTCAAATTCTTTTAAAAGATTTTACTTATTTGACAGAGCGCATAAGCAGGGAAAACAGCAGAGGGAGAGAAGGAGCAGGTTCCCCACTGAGCAAGGAGCTCAATGATGGGACTCCAACCCAGGGCCCAGGGATCATGACCTCAACCAAAGGTAGATGCTTCACCGACTGAGCCACCCAGGCACCCCAGAGCTTTTTATTTTGATGTAGTCCCAATAGTTTACTTTTGCTTGTATTTTCCTTGGCTCAGGAAATATATTTAGAAAGAAATTACTAAAGCCAGTGTCAAAGAAGTTACTACCTGTGCTCTCTTCTAGGAGTTTCATGGTTCCAGATCTCACATTTGTGTATTTAAGGCATTTCGAGTTTATCTTTGTGTATGCTGTAAGAAGGCGGTCCAGTTTCATTCTTCTGCATATTGCTGTCTGGTTCGCCCAACACCATTTGTTAAAGAGACTGTTTTTCCCACTGGATATTCTTTCTTGCTTTGTCAAAGACTAAATTATCATATAATTGTGGGTTCATTTCTGAGTTTTTTATTCTGTCCACAGACCTATGTGTCTGTGGACCATAGTACCAGCACCATACTCTTTTGATTACTACAGCTTTATAATATAACTTGGAGTCCAGAATTGTGATGTTTCCACCTTTGCTTTTCTTTGTGAAGACTGCTCTGGCTCTCCGGGGTCTTCTGTGTAGGTTTGTTCTAGTTCTGGGAAAAATACTGCTGGTATTTTGATAGGGATTGCATTTAAATGTGTAGATTCCTTTGGAGAACAAGGACATTATCATGATACTCATTCTTCCAGTCTGTGAGGATGGAATGCCTTTCCATTTCTTTGCGTCTTCAGTTATTTTCATCTGTGTTCTATAGTTTTTAAGAGGAGAGGTCTCTCACCCTCTGGTTGGGTTTATTCTTAAGTATCTTATTATTTTGGATGTAATTGTAACTGGGATAGTTTACTTAATTTCTCCTTCTGCCACTTCATTATTTGTGTATAGAAATGCAACACATTTCTGTATATTGATGGTGCTTTGTGCAATTTGACTGGATTCATTTATTAGTTCTGGTAGTGTTTTGGTGGAGTCTTTCAGGCTTCCTATATCATGTCTGTATCACTGCAAATAATGAAAGTTTTAACCTCTTTTTACCAATTTGGATTCTTTTCATTTCTTCTTGTCTGCTTGCTGGGCTTAAGGCTTCCAGTACTACGTTGAATAAAAGTGGTAAGAGTGGTCATCCCTGTCTTGTTCCCGACCTTGGGGGACGAGTTGTTTTCCCCAGTTGAGAACAATATTAGCTATGGGGTTTTCATATATGGCCTTTATTATGTAGACTTATGTTCCCTCACAACCTACTCTGTTGAGGGTTTTTATCATGAATGGATGTTGTACTTTGCAAATGCTTTCTCTGCATTATTGAAATGATCATATGGCTGTTGTCCTTTTGCTTATTAATGTGGTGTATCACACTGAATGATTTTCAAATATTGAACCACCCGTGCAACGCATAAATACATCTCACTTCATTGTGGTGAATGATTTTTTAATGTATTGCTGGATCGTGTTTGCTCATATTTTGTTGAGGATTTTTGCATGTATCTTTATCAGGGATATTGGTCTATAGTATTCTTTTTCCGTGAAGTCTTTATCTGGTTTTGGTATCAGGGTAATGCTGGCATGGTAGAACGAATTTGGAAGTTTTCCTTCCTCTTCTATTTTTTGGAATAGTTTGAGAAGAATAGGTAATAATCCTTCTTTAAATTTGCATGTGACACCATCTGGTTCCTGGATCTACTGTTTTTGGGAGAGTTTTTAAATTACTGACTCGTTTCTGTACTGGTTACCAGTCTGTTCAAGTTTTCTATTTCTTCCTGTTTCAGTTTTGGTAATTTTATGTTTCTAGGAATTTATCCATTTCTTCTAGGTTGTCCAATTTAACACCTTATTTTTGCATAATATTCTCTTGTTTGTCTTTTTGTGGCATTGGTTGTTACTTCTCTTTTCTCATTTTTTATTTATTTATATTTATTAATTTTTAAAAAGATTTATTTATTTGAGAGAGAGAGAGAGA